>WOGP01000235.1:0-27962 GCA_015342065.1 Leptinotarsa undecemlineata
ATTCTCTCGAGAAAAATATCTGGTCGAGGCAGGAATCGAACCCACGATCTTCCGATCGTGAGTCGGGCGCGCTACCACCGCGGCCAATTCCACAACACAGATATCTCTTCAACTTTCTACTTTTTGAAAAGCATACTCCAACGCCTGTACCATTTAGTGAAAAATTATTTTCCCGTTTCTTTTACAGGTTTTTGGGTGCTTAACTTTTAACAATCTGAAAAATAAACGAAGCTAAATCAATATTACACTTCAGCAGTTTCTCTATTGATTTAGCATAGTTTATTTTTCAGATTGTTTTACTGCGGCTCATATTGAGTTGAAGTGAAGCCACCAATATGGTATCATCTTCAACATATTGTTTTACAATTTTTCTGTCCTTTGTTACTTGGCCGGTGTTCACGAAAAGATTATATATTTTATGGATAGTTCCAGGATGTACATCAGCCATCGGATAGCGTGTGTCTTCTAATGAATTCATGGCCTTCTAGCTTCAGAAAATTTATATTCACTTTCTAAGCAATATCTCCACTTTTTCTCCGTTAAAATCGTCGATTGAAAGTGGAACAGTCGTTTTATATTTGCACGAATAAAAATGTATTTTTTATTTTTTCAGAATTGAAATTTTGAAATGAGAAAAGTAGTTTGGCGTTTTCTGTATTTGCAAATATAAGTAATGATAGTTAACTCTTGTACCAATTCCTAATTTTGTATTCTCCCTGTACGATGAAAGATTTTTTTTTAATTTGCTGTGGGTTGGTATGATATAGAACTTTTTTTGGTGAGTGAAAATTTTTGACAAATGTATAACAAAAAATGTTTCCATTTGTACTCGGACACATTGAATTAGTTTTATCTTCCTCTTGGAGATGATCACTTGGTGATCGAAACACGTATCGAGGTGTTAAAAATAACGATTTGGTGTTGGGAAAAAGCTCCAGTAATATTCATTACTACACCAAAGGTTCCAAACAGTAGGTCCATCATAAGTACACTGAATATAAATTATATTTTTGTACTCGCACATATTATTGATCGTTCCATAAATTAGTTGTGAGGTTTCAGTTCGACATTTTCGTAAAAAGTGAGTATTCAACCAAAAATGAATCAAACAACTGCCATATTCATATTCATGCCGGCTAATAATACCTCCTATATAGAAAATTACATTAGGTAATACACCTATATCTATTTCGCCAATATAAAAAATAATTGCAAATTGTTTTAACAATATTTCAGTGTTATAAACATTTGAAAACGACCGGAAATTATATATTCTAAAATTCAAGTGAATGAAAAAGAATGTCTTTGTGGTGTTTAATGAGAATCATATTTGAATTGCAGAACGAAAATTACTTGAATCAATTGATATATCACTAGAAATATAAAGTACACAACATATTGTAGAAAAAAATATAAAAGAACTCACCAACTTCGTCCCACAAACTCACCTACTGATACAAATACTTCCGATAATTCTAATTACTACCGAAAAGAAAAACTGACATTGATAGTGACGACACACGTTACATATCTCACTAATACCTACCTAATGAATGAAATTTTAAATAAATGCAACTATGAATGCATCTGATGAATGCGCAACTCGCTCGATCTTAATGACGATTGTTCACTGCTAAGCAGCGTTGCCAGATATGGTAGGTGATATTACGAATTTTTCAGTAGAAAAAAAATTTGAATTTTGAGTTGATAACGGAATAAGGTAACCCAACTACGACTATTCAAAAATACTAGAACGGAAATAATCAAAATTCACGATGAGAGGGAATTCTAAGACGAATTGTCATTCTTAGGCATGATAAAGTGGTTTCGCAATATGTGCGATAAATCTTTATGTCTCTAAATTTCATCATATACTCGGTCTACCAACACGAATAAAGGTTTCGATAAAGAACTGAGGCACATCCAAAAGGATTTTCAACAAAACGCATACTCCAAAAGGCTGGTAAAACATACAATGGCAAGAAGAGAAGAACTCTATAAGGAATAGAAGCCATTACAACCAGTGATGTTCCTTCCTTACATCAAAGGACTGTCGAATAATATAAAAATTGGTTCTGTGTAAAACGGAATCTGCTTCAAAGCTGAACACACCATCCAAGGCAGCCTTACGAATCATAAAGAAGGAATAATGTAGCGCATAAAAGTATATATAAATAATGACACAAAATTATGCAAAATTTTTATTTATGTGAATACATTTGAAGAGAATACATAGGTATATTTCTTCATTACTATTTCACATTTGGAGATATATATTTCAGAGAGGAATAACAATAGACAATTGAAGAAAAACCTGAGAAATATCTTCAACTTTGAACTACTTCAAAACTGTTTTCCCGTCTTGAAAAATTGCTTAGATTTACCTAATTTATGGCAACACTGCATCACCAGTTGAAACTTCCTTCTTAGAACACTGTGCTGACACATGCGCTATGATATCTTTTGTTTCTCTGATGGATCCTATCCTATCTGACAAATTGGATATTCCACAATGTTTTATAATAGAAAATGCGACAATGATATTATTGAATATTGGCTATACTTATATTACCGCGACGTAACAATAATTTCTTTCAACTCACATGGGGGTTTACAAGAAAATATACCTATACCAATATCACAACAATTGGAACAAAGTTACCTACTCACCTACTTGAGTCAGGAGTCAAAAGTTTGCGATATATAGAAAGGGTGAGAATTGACGGACTACTGCTTTACCTTTTTCATTATTTTGGTAAGGGTTTTATCAAAACTAAGTTTGAGAAGTCACTCAAAAGACTACCAAATTTGACACCTTAATCACTTTCAAGGATATGTCTCGATTTACGTTTAATGGAGTAGCCCAGTATATTTTTTAAAAATCATAAATTATATGTGTGTTTGACCATCTGTCGATTTAGTTTGACATGGACTAAGTAACCTTCCTTAATACTGCTACCGCTAACGCTACCCCTACCCCTCTTGAGGCTTTGTTCAAGAGATGGAGCTGTAACTAGTTTACAATCTTTCTTTAAGACGAAGGTTTCATGCATGCAGTCGAGCTGCGCTAAAATTAATTTAGTCCCAGGCACTTTGCTGTTTGAATCTAATCTTTCCTGCACTGATGCAGGACTGTAGGTGATCTACTCGAATAATTTCAGTATGTTCCTGCTGCTGGGTGAACTGTCTTCAGACACGTTTCAAACACATTAGTTTTCATAGATATGAAAAGTCCAGTGTATCTCAACACGCATTGAAAAAAAAACAGTAGATTAAAGGATCATTGCAATAAATTTGCATTGCAGTACTTGACACTACAAAAATGAGAAATTTGATAAATAACAAAGTGATGGTGAGGATACACTATTGGATATGAATACGTTAAGTTACTGATTGGGAACTAGTAGTAAAACTTTCTTCAAGAGATGTGGTGAAGCTCTAGTATTTGAGAAGTATTTTAGTTGTATTAATTTTATCCCAGAAGTTAGATTTTTTGCTGATACCCCCCTCCCATCAATTTCTTTCAAATCTCGGAAAACACTGCAACCTCATAGGCTTATTATGTTTTTCCTCAAATTTTTATTCAACTATTCCAACAATCTTGTTCTCTGTACTAATTGGTACAGGTCCTTTGTAGGATGTTTGTGATATTATTCTGCGCATAATTTGGATTGGTTATATGATTGCTTGTCGCCTTCTTAGGAACAGTGTACTGCGAGTACTCCTGTAATTAAAGTTTGCTATACCGAAACAGTTCTTTTCTCAAGTGATTCCTTTTAAAAAGATTTTTCCAAGTGCGTTTCCATGTATATTTTTCCAGTAGGCATGGTATGATCCAGTGCCATAGATACCCACAGCGCGTGCAGCTCATTTGTATATGGAGTTGATGACCATGTCTAGCATACTCAACAGACAGTATTTCAATGGATTCCTGCCCAGAATGTCCTTCAATGCTACTCCCGAATTAATCATTGCCACAAGTATAACCTGGCGGTCTGTAAGAATTCCGCCCAATTAATTGAATCCCATTAAATAATATCTCTATCACGTTGCAAGTTTGCATACATTGCCGCCGGGAAGAAGGGTGTGTACTGCCTGACCGACTAACTGTAAATTTCTACTTGCACATAATAATTCAGCTATGTCCGATGTTCGGTTTTAGACCCATCTAGGTGGTCCCAAAAGTACCAGGCTCAATAAAAAAAAACTGAAATTTTGGAAAAAAAAAATTATTCATTTTTCAACAAATACACTTTTCCCAGCAACGATCAATAAGTTCGATACCTTATTTATAATAAGAACCGTTTTGCTCCTCTAAATAGCCATTAACTGTCAACATCACCCCTTCATCGTTAGAACATCTCTGACCACTGAGACATTTTTTCAAGTTTAGAAACAGAAAATAACCCGAGAGGGCTACATCTGGGAACAGGCTGCATGAATGAGGTAGCAATTCAAACTTTAATTCGTTCATTCATTGCGATAATGGATTAGCCAAAAAACCGATGCCATGATCTTGCCTGCAGGTGAAACGGTCTTCGCCTTCTTTGGAACCGATTCTCCTTTTTTGACCTCTGTTTCGATGATTCTTTTGTGTCGGATGTAAAGTGAGGCACCCATGTTTCATCCAAAGTTATGAAACGGCGCAAGAAATCTGCTTTGTTGCTGTTTAACTTCGCTAAACACTTAATTGAAACATCTTCACAACACTGTTTTTGCTCGAGTGTGAGCAAACGCGGCACCCATCTTGCACACGGCTAATTGAAACATCTTCACAACACTGTTTTTGCTCGAGTGTGAGCAAACGTGGCACCCATCTTGCACACAGCTTTCTCATGTTCAAATTTTGAGATAAAATACGATGTATCGCACTTTTTGAAATGCCTTCTGAGTCTGCTAGCTCGCACACTTTCAGTCGACAACCATTCAGTACCGTTTCTTCACAGTTTCTGAAGTCGTCATCTCAATCGGTCGATCACTGCAATGCTCGTCTTGGCAGCTCGTACGGCGTCGTTTAAACTTTGTTGTTATAAACGAAGGAGCAGACTCACCCAGAGTAGAATACAGTTTAGGTTATATATTGGTTGGGCTGAAGGCTTTCAAATGAAAGTATTGTACTACATAACGATGGCTAGTTTTCTCCATTTTCACATATTCACCGAAAACGTTCGCTATTGATGGATGCCAAACAAATACTAAACAACGCAGCGTCATCAAACTTGAAACATATTCTCAATATATTGTGTTCTTTCTAATACAGTGATGCTTTTTAAACAACTACCGTCATCTGTAAGTTAGGTCGGGTACTTCCGAGACGACCCTGGTATATACCAGCTATTTTTGCTAAGCATTATTTCAGGGTAATCCCTATAGAATTTCTCATTTCAACTTATATCAGATCTTAAGCAAGTCCAGGTCTGCTTTATATGCGTCCCATAGAGATACGAACTTAATGTGTCAGTAATGTATTGTTCTTTTAAACGCTATAAATGTAGTACCTAGTATTACGTCTATTACTTCCCTAATCTTTCATGACAATTTCATAATTATTTTCAAAAACAATTAATCTCCCCGTTTTTTTGTTTCCACTCAATGATCTACGATAATCATTCTGAACGAAGTAAAACTAAGTGAAGTTGATAGATTTGATATCTCAATACAAACAAGATAAGGTTACTATTGAAATATAACGAAAGTTAGTATTTAAATACATTTTGTAGCGAAGCTTATACAATTGAAAGAAAATCCTCATCCCATGTTAATTGTTGATGAAAGGGATTAATAAACGACTCGTCATGTATTTACAAGTTGAAAAACTCATCTGACGTTTCTTCCATTGCACGATCTGCAAACGGGTATTCATTACCAACTTTCCACATGAATCAACCACTTTTCGTTTTCTTTCAACAAAAATTGGCGTTTTTGTCAAATATAATGAGGCACGAAAATTAATTTTAGTAATCCGTATGCAAGTAGTGAGTATATACTTCCGTATCGAAAAGGAGTATGTTTTGATTACAAATCGGCGATATACGTGGCATTGTTAATTTGTAACCACATGGCTGCCTCTTATAAATATAAGAACATCAAAAAGTATATTCCTAGAAATGTAGGCTAGATTTTGTGAACACTGGGCCGGTGGACATATTATGCAAGTTAGGTGATCTTCTAGAGCGCCAAATTTTTGGTTGGCAAAATGCAAACTCTAGAAATGAAAATTATTCAACACTAATGAAATACAATTTTAGCATATACCAAAATGATCCAAGACTTTAATAAACTTCCAAAAGATATCATATCATATCATTCATGACCCAAGAGCGCTGTTTTGATCCGCCACAAGTCTCATCAGTTTTGCTAGGCTGAACCACTACTGATAATACACTATGACGGGTCGAAACTGTACCTTTTTGTGTTGGATCAAGAATACTTCAAGGATCTGTTTTCAACTAATTGTCTTGCAGTGAAAGACGAATCTCGTTCGGATGTCTCTGTCGAAGCTTGGTTTTGCAACTGACTGTCTTGAAAAACCTCTGTCATATTCGAGGAATCAGTACTTTGTCAATACTACACATGGCGTCTTTGTAAGAAGAGATGTCATTGTTTCTCCTTACTCAGGTTGTTCTTTTAAAGACAGGTGATTGAGTTCAGCATTGCATTGTGGTTCAACCTAGCACCACTCATGGTGGAGACAACTCTGTCTGATATTGAAACATGAATGTTTTTTTAGCTATGGCGGTCATTGTCTTGGCTTAGCAACTGACCTTCGTATCGTGTGTATCAAGAGAAAGATTAAACTTCCTCTTGAAGATGATCACTTGGTGATTGAAACACGTGTCGAGGTGTAAAAAAATAACGGCTTGGTGTTGGGATTAAACTAAAGTAATATTTATTTCCTCTATGTTAGTGATTTTCTCTAATATTTATCTGGTTTTTCATTAGGAATTATTACGTATAAGACGAAGCAAAGAGCTGTTCACGATATGACCTTTGTCGCTATTCATATAACTCATTCCACACTTTTCCAAGCTTTCGAAGGTATCCAGAAACCTGTTGTCATGTATCGGTTCCAACAATTTAAAACATTTCTCACTTATTCTAATGTCGTTCTCTGTGGCATGTTGAGAAACACTAGATTTCTCTGGGCTGTGAAACCAAACATGTGAAATATATTCCTTATGGCGAGCTAATATAATCCGTTTGGCTTATTTCCTAAATCCCGAACTATTCTTTTCAAAATATCTTGTCTTTCAGACGGCCAAACACTTGTTGAAGTGTATGTGCAGTTTTGGAAGCCACTCTTATATTGAATTTTTTGAATGTTCGGACCAAGCCATTGGTGTTTATATGGAAGCACTATAAAATTTGAATCTTCCTTTCTTTCGAAAAGTCGAGGCATTACGAAGATACTCCCCAAATTACTGTTTTCTAATTAATTTATCCACTATGTTTGATGGATACCCGCTGCTTTCAGCCACCTCCCTAACAACTTTTTTCTCAGTCTGATACCTTTCTTTGCTCCAGAAAAATCTGAGCAGCCTACGGACAAGAAATTGTAGTCCCGCCATTTTATATTGTTGGCAATGATGGGAGCTGTCAGGAATATACCTGGAAAGTGCGGAATGAGTTCTATGAATAGCAAGGAAGGTCCTATTTCACACAGTCCTTCGTTTGGTCTTATACGTAATAATTCTAAATAAAAAACAGATACATATTAGAGATAATAACTAACATAGAGGAAATACATAACAAATTAGAGGTATTAAAAAAAGAGATAGTAGTTAGGTAGGTAGTAGTTGGTAATACAAACTCATATATTTGATAGTACTAATAGGTAGTAGTTAGGTCACTAGCATATAAAAATTTAGTTATAATGATCTCCTGAAGACGCTAATTTAGTTACCGAAACGAGCGTCGAGAGACCGTACCTTTTGTTCTGATGTTGGGAAAGTGTTTTCGATACACTAATGAAAAGTATTAAATTAAACTAAGAACAAGAAACCGAACCTCAATAATCTAGCATAATTTCGGTTGGTTGAGCTTTTGATAAATTTCAAAATGACGTTGAAAATCCAGAATGTCTTTAGATACTGTAGAACCTCATATGATTTCCTGCATTAACTATCAAACTAGAGTACTTATTTGCCAGAAGAGTGCGAGATCATTGTCCTTGAGATATTTATTTAAATGAGTTGATGATAAGACCACTTTTGAAAATGAATTATCATGATTCGTGAGGAAACTTAAATCAGTAGAAGAGAATCACACGAGTTTGCAGTTGTACAAAAATAGCTCGGTGACCTTCGATGAAACCTGTTTATGAAAACTGAATGATGGCAGTTTAAAAATTAGCATGTAAAAGTTTTTGCTCTATCGATTGGAAAATGATCATTATGTATTAATTTTAATCTGGGATATTTATATTTTCGTTATACATAAAGAAAGCATCATCAACTCAAAGAATTTCTAGATACATTTCCATTCGTTACAAAAATTATAAAATACATGGATTTGAAGAGTCCTCAATGAAAATTCATTAGTAACCGGATTACTTGGGAAACAAATGAAGGTAATTGCTAATTCAGTGCAATTGCAACTTGTGAAATGACTATAATCATTTCTCAAGAAAAAAATGCCTAAACCAGGTTATACATTTTATTGTGATCTACCATAATTAAAAAATCACAATAAAAAATTTTAAACGAATTTCCAATGTAATTTGATAAGTTAGTTGCAGAATAAATATCCAAATATAGCATAAGGAAAAGTATTGGTTAGAAGATTTTCGAAAACTTTGATGTGACCCATAGTTCAATATTAGTACACTTTGATCTTAGATACCTATATATAAGAGTAAAATCTATTAATCATAACCAGCATTTTTGAAATTTTTGCCTCAAAGAATTGATGAAGATCTCAATGATGAAGGCAAAACCAATTTATTTGAATTTAAAATGTTAGTAGTAATCAGTGATGGCAACTATGACGTTTACCTCAAAAACTTAAAAGCAGCTCCGTATAGAAAAAAATATTTATTGTCAAACTGAGAAGTGTCAAAGAAGGTGAAATAAAATGTAAAGGGGATGTGAATAAACAGTTGTGTTTTTCTTTAGATGTATTGTGCAAAAAAGGCTGATAAGTTGCAATTTTTGGACTCTGGAAATAATGGAAATCACCAATATTTTTCTTTCGGATTCGTAAAATTTTGTAAATATTACTAAAAAATTAAACATTGCACTCACACAGACATTTATCATTATTATGTAAAAAATCATTGACAGATCTTGTACACGAGTTGAATAATTTTTGATGTTGTCGGTATTTTTTAACGTGGGTTTCCATAGAACAATAAATATTATTATTATATGATGGTGTATGTCATTGAGACATGTGTATTAATGTGCCTTACGTGAAACTACCACGATTGACAGAATCTTATTTGAATAATTCATTATATTAATTGACAATTTAACCCTCTGTCATGCACAATATTTTAGTTGTACATGACATGATATTGTATTAGAAATGCACCTACTCAAGGTGTTTAAAGGATCACTAATGAGAAAAAAAATACACTATATTTCTCGGTTTTTCATGATAAAAATTGTTCATTCTCCCTCATGAGAAGAGCATTACCTCCCCTCAAACGTAAAAACCTACTTCAATCTTCACTAAAATTACAGAACTAATTATGTGGAATCAAAACGAATGACTGTTACTATTGAAAAAAAAAAGGTATAGTTGGATTCCGATTTCAGGTACTGACTTGTGTAAGTTGGTTTTCTATATACACTTGTAGTTGGTCTTCCTTATTTATAACCAGAAACTTTCCCAACGACTATGATTATATGAAGAAAGGAATCATTGAATCACTGATTGACTGAATTTGTAATCTTTGTAACAGGGAAAATGAGACACTAGACTAAAAAAATATATCCAGCAAATCTAATACACTAAGACTACAGGGAACCAACAAAGAGAAATAGTCTTCATAACCAGTGTTCTCTTAGGAAAAAAACTATGGGAGGGGTTCAGAAAGATCACTCAACATTAAAACCTGCTTCAGATTCAGTTATTTAATTCACATCAACCTTTCAAATACCGAACCACAAAATGTAAGCAATAACTTCAAGAATTAAGTTAATCGAATACTGTTTAATATGGCCAGTACTGCATTAATAATACTAAGAAGCCATTGAAAAACATTGTTCTTTTTTGAGCTTCAAAAAAAATTCTATAAAATCACTTCAGGCTGCATCTTCTTTATTTGCAGATACATAAAGAGCCTGACATCGATATAACCTGATAAAGTCATATGGTTCATAAAAATTTCAAATAAATGATGGACTGTTGAAGGATAACCACAGTGTTGCCAACCTGATATTTTGTCTGGAACCAGGAAACTGAAATTCTACAATATTTAAATTCATTCAGTGATTAAATGAATAGTGAGTTGTGAATTATCAATTATATCATCCCTGGGCTCATCATTAACAAGTTATTGGAGTAGAAAGTTTCAAATATTCATAGATTATTTTGACCAATCTGTTTCCAACAATTAAAGTCAATCTGTCATTTGGAAATATAATTACTGTAAACTAATATTATTTCATAGTTCAAGAGTTATCAGATAAGTGTATTTCATCAATTTATCTATATTCGCGGATGATTTGTGAACATTTTCATGTTTCTATAGTATCTGATGTAGGGTTCTCTAGTCAGGTTTTTTATTTTCTATTTTTAAAGTTTTTAGCTAGTATTTCTATAGTTTGACATAAGGGATCATCAGATATAACAGGAATACAAAATGTTTACTCGTCGTTCTTAAATACAGATGGAGTAAGAAAAGGTTTCTGAAGCACAGCACAATTTAATACACTTAATAACTATACCACTGCAGATTTTTTTAGTATCTCAAGTTATAAATTGAAATGGCCATTTATATTGTGCCCAAGAAAATAACTCTATTTTGACAAGATATAGGATTTCATATAAGGTTATTGATTGTCATCACTACCGCTTGAAGACCGTCATGTACAAGGTTTTTTAAACTGTCCAGTGAAAATCTCACAATAAAGAAATTCAAGAAACACTTTGTGAAATTTTCACTAAACAGTTTTATAAAAACACAACACGTGTTTCTATTCAACACGTATAGACACGCCTGAAGAAGCTTTTGTATAGCGAAACACGTGTCGAGATTCTGTAAAACTTAAGTGAAAATCTCACAATAAAGTGTTTCTTGAAGACGTTATGGATTTTCATCAAATATCGGCCGATTTCATCACATAACTTGATTTATGTTTGCATACAATTAATTAAAAATAATACTCAACAGAAAAATCTTAAACCTCATTCATTACTGACAGGTTAAGTTCCATCAATTGTTTTCTTAACCACGTGTATGGTAACAACTCTAATCTGAAGATATGCACTTTTCTCAGTAACTCTATTTGGGAATTCACCCTAAGTGAATTTCCAAATAGTGAAATATATTTTTTATAAAAAATGTATTTTTGTCTTCTTACTTCTCTATTAATATTTGAAGAGTGCCGAAATGAATTAATTGTACGAATGAATTTTAAGAACTGGCAGATTTGTTCACTCAAGTGTCAAATATCCATAAAGTTTGGCAAAAATTACCAATTTGAAATCAGTGTCTTTGCTCAAAACCCCTGAGTTATAACTTCAAATTGAGAACTTATTCTGTAAGTGACTTTTTGTGTCAATTCTCTTTCATAAATATGGTTGTGTAGCATTTCCCGTGTATGATATCGGATTCAATTCCATTATGAATTTCTGATGTACAAACTGGGTAGTATCTAAAAAAACTTCCGTGCAGGCTCTTCATATTTTTGCAGAGTTTACACTGATATGTCAAATGTTTATTTCTGTCTTTGTATAATCCCCAGTCTTTATATATTAATGGAGAAATGAGAAGTCAAAATTTGTTTTCCCCTATAAGAGGACGAATGCAGCAAATTCTTATGAAAATAATTTATCTGAAGTATTTTTGGCAATCAACATTCTTGTATTTGCTTTAAATATTCACAATTATATGAATTTCGCAATGGTTCTCTTCAAATACTTTCAACAAATGTTCTACTTTTCATTTGCGTCCTTATTTCTGCCTCATACATTTAAACATGTAAAACAGCAGGAATCCATAGTCACTGACCACATGAAAGTCAATCTAAACCAAGATTATATGAAAAGATAACTGTCAGCTTTCATTGTTATCCGTCCTCGTTTCTAAATTTCAAAATCCAGTCATCAGTTTCAAAAACTTATTCATCAGACATCATGACGTCAAAAAAGGTTTTCAAAACTAATGAAACATTTAGGAAAGGAAAAACGTTATAGATCGCAAGCCCATATTGAATTTTCGTGAGGTCACCTCTCAAAAATTTTTTATTTTGATAGTACTGAAGTAGAAAATACATGTCAGCCTTTATGCTATCAGTTGTAGGTGGTGTATATTGAAAAAACAATAACCCAAATGGAAAGTAATCATTTTCCAAAAGTTTTTGTATCACTTTTATTATTTCAAATATTAATTACGACAGGGATCTTTTCTAACTAAATGCCATACAAAAAAGGCACAGGAAAATAGAAAGAATTTTCATTCTGTAAGGCTTTTGTAGAATTAGTTTTTATTACAAAAAATGGTCATTTATTTTGCTAAGCCCTTTATATTGGTAGATTCATGGGACATAAACTTAAATAGACTCCCTACCATAGAATTAGAGTTAAAGTTATTTTCTAACTAAATTTGCAAAAGCTATACAGGAATCTCTTACTTTCATAAATTGCTTTCAAACATTTTTCCTATTTCGCTGTCCCATTTTTTTGTACTAGGTTTGGTTATGAAAGATCCTAGTCATAATTAGTGTCTTAAAAGTACCTACTTTTTCAAAATTTTCACATGCAACACCTACAACTGATAAAACAACACTCAATGAAACTCATTCTGTACTTCAGGACTATGAAAATAATTCATTTTCAAGGGGTATCAAAGGATCCCCTGGAAATTCACCAATGGCTTACAGAATATTATCTTGAAAAGCCATATAAAGATAATCCTGACAGATGGTGTGCTCGCTTACCTCAACTAATTCCTTGGTGGTCAGCTCTCTCATTTTCCCTTCTATTCTTGCTATACTTTCTTGTTTCAATTGAACCTTTTTTCTTGTTAATTCAGAGACAATGTTTTTCTTTGCAGTGTGTATTATTCCCATGCCGTGGAACCTTAAAAAATGTTCAGTTGGTATGCATAATGACAAATAATATAAATTCATTTTCAAAATTAACATGAAACAAGGTAATCAAGGTAGGCCACTAGAGGAGTGGACACATTATGGATTGAGTTGGTTACACAAATTGACAGTACTGCACGACTGATCTGAAAGATGACTTGAATTCCCTTCTTCTCAAATTTGTGTTATTCTAACTACCTTTTTCATATTTTTCGAACTCACTAATTTGAAGGTAATTTTAAGGACGATAGGAACAGGCCAAGGATTTGTATAAAAATTTTATCTGAAATCTTAAATATTTGTGTTTCAGTTTTTGGTATTGTTTCCTCTCAGGTAAAATATTTCTATTATCACCCCATTTCAACTTTATTTTGCTTCGATCTACTCAACTCCTTTATTATCAGCTCAGATCAGGTGACCGCTTAGCCAAATATGAGAAAAAGAACCTGATTTTGATATTTGGTGAAAAGGACTTTCTAAGTGTTAATAGTACTCCATTAAACAAAAACAATATGAAAAAATTAATAAGCATTACTGAATTTTTTTCATATGTTTACATATTTCGAACTGAAAATTCATATTCTATTACATAATTAATGAATTCAAACCAAAAATCAAATGGAAATCTAATCTAGTCTCATAAAAAAATATTAAACTGCCAAATTTTAAATACAATCACTTATGAATACACTATTTAACATATACATATATCCTTACAGTAATAAATACATTTTCAAATTGACTCGAAATTCGTTTAAAAGATCTAATAGTTTACTTGGCTCCTCGTAGTTCAATTTGAATATACGAGGAGTGTTCAATAAATAAGGTGAATATTCAACTTTCGCTGGGTGCGTACATTCGATTAGCGATTTTTAAAAAAATGTTATGTTAGTGTACTCGTCTCAATCACGTGCTGACAGTTTAAGCCGTTTAGCATATTTAGTTTGTTAGTGAATGGCATAAAAGTTACAAGTGGTTTTGAGTGTTTGGCGATTTCCTGTTATCGAAAAAATGAATCAAAGAAAGTGTTCAATAACACTTGAACTGTTGACAGTGGCATACGGTGATTATACTCCGAGTCAGAAAAATGTTGATTTCCAAAAGTTTATACTTTGATCCTAACATACGCATACATACTGTACTATGCAAAAATACTAAATTTGTGTCACAAAATGATATTTATACACACGAAATAAAAAGATATATATCTTTCAAGAGAAATATGGAAGTTCACACTTCCATTGTCTGAAAAAAGTATTTATATTGCTTGAAGCAATAACCAGCATAATTCGTTATAATCTTGGAATGACAATGATTGTGGTTTCAAAACAGTTGTTACATAACTAACAGTGTTTAATTTCATATTCAGACCAAGGAACATACATTCATGCAAATTTTATTGCCGAGCATATAATAACTATATGGAAAAATAGTTTTGTCAAGTGAAAAGATTAATGGAAGGGGTTTGGATTGAAGGAAATATATTTTTACAAAAAAAAAACAAATATCTTCATAAGCACATTAGAAATATTTTTGTGTTGCAACTTACTCAACTGTAGTAGCATCTTCAAAATTGACTATAAGATTTATAGCTGACTAAAAATGAGGTTATTTTGAACATTCATTGGATCAACTCAAAGTTCAGTGGAATGGTGGTGGGGGATGAAAGTGAAAAATGTTCGTTTATTTTCTTATTCATCAAAAGCGGTTTAATTTCAATTATTTTGATTGATTTAAACGTAATTAAATTAAATTAAAAATTTTATAAATTTGAATAATTTCTTTCCAATTTTGATGTCACGAGTCCACATTTATATCGACTCTAGCCACTGCATTGTTCATTTTTTGTAATTTGCAATATCTTAATGAGATGGAGATTTATTTTATTACACTTTATAAATATTAACATTATGTATAATGTAGTAGATATTTGATGTATGGTGAAAGGCGTTAAAAAAATTATAGCAAATAATTTTCTTTCAAGTCTTTAGGAATTTGAAAAAAATTTAATGAATTCAGAAATATTTTTCGTATACAAAAATCCAAGTATGTTTTAAATTTTATTCTAACATTTTATCTAAGATCTCCTTTAGAGATAAATATTGACGAAAAGATAATTTCACAAAATTTCACCAAATTACAAAATATTTTTACAAGTTTATCTCAATGAATTTCCAGTTTATTATGCAAAATAAATGAAATAACATATTTGAATAACACTTAATCGTAAAATTTCCACTTAACAGTTTACGATACAGCTATTGTATAGTGAAAGAGATGTTTCTGTTTTGTAGTGTTGAATAAAAACTCACAATAAAGTGTCATTTAAATATGTTATCATGGATTCCATGACAAATGAAAGATGTGATAGAGAAAAATTCATTTTTTCTTGGTCCTAAAGAAATATCAACTCACACCGCCCTGTATCCATCTTCTGGTCCTATGACTAAATCATGGGGATCATCTTGCTCCTCTTTTCCCTTTTTCATGATGAGACGATGAGCATGAGGCATGAAGTCTTTACCAATTGCATTGTTCTGATATATAGAACATCTTATAATAGCAGATCCTGTAGTGAAATTATGCAATTCAACTGTTGGGTATGTCTGTTTTCGTGATTTGTCAGAGCTCATTCCAGTTAAACTCCCATGAGTTCCAGCCATTTCTGATTTATAACGGAATCTGAAACGATCTGTGGGTTGTTCAACAAGATGTAGAGTTGCTCCTAGAAGTGAGTAATAACATTTATCCAAAGATGAGAAAAGGCTAATAAAATTAAAATGCTATTCGACCTGATTTTTTGATCTGGGGAATATTCATCAATTTTCAATATTTAAGATGATGCTTAAAATATCAAACAATATTTTGAAAAATATTGGTACCAATATCATAAACTTTTAGTTTTATTTTTGCAACTAATTCAGGTCATAATTTATTAATAATCAAAACATATCATTTGCGGTGTGAAGAAACTGTAATATTCAAGGCAATTGACAGTTCATGAATTTAAATGAAATACATCTTCTAAGGTGACCCTTGAATTGAAATCATTCAGAAACTTATTACTGATTCTATATAGCAAAACATGTGGAAAACATATTGATGCAAACTCAATCAGCAGAGGTAATACCAGGAACTTATACAGGGGGCAAATGTCTCTTGGGAAATAGTTAAAACCAGAAAAACCGTTATCATTTCATATGTCAAACATGAATTATTACTGGGTCATACTCATCATATGAGATAAAATTCAGATCATAATAAAATGGTGTGCTGATTATTGAATAGAGGCCTGATAAGATTGACATGAATACATTATCATCTTAGATAGCACCACTTACCTGCTGGTTGGGCCTCCATGACCAAGTAGGGATCAACAACTGTTTCTGACTCTGGGACCCCAAAAGATGAAATCGGTGACACATATCCTTCAGGTCCATGGAAACTACTGGATGTTGGAGAAGCTACAAAATACACTGGCTGTGGAGAGTCTTCACTACTTGATGGTGGAGTCAAGATATTCGGATATGTGCTCATATCTAAAACATATACAACTGAAATAAAACTGACAACTTGTTTTTGATATCAAAGTTCCTTTCTTATTCAAATAAATAACAAAAACACTCACTAGTTTTCTCTAATGGATAAAAAGTATTATTGTCTCCTATAATCATTTTCAAGGAAAGAGACACAACACGAAACTATAGAACGACAACTACAATATCCTACAACTCACCAAAGAATGACTGTACTCGTCTACCAAGAAAAAACTTCGCCAAAATTACACAAACAACGTAATAGGTTATTCCCCAGTCCAATATGTGGGTATTCAAGGGGTTAGTGCAGGCAGGGGAGTCATACACTTCCTATTAACAAAAATCCCCTTTCACTTCTATGCTGTGAGTTTGCGCAAATATAACTGATTATCTCAGAATTTGAGTGGGGATACCTGCGAATTCTTTGTTATCACAAAGTGTAATCATACTTTATTATCGATTTGTTTACATTAATGAATACAAATGTATTTCGAGTCATTAAAAAACTAGTGTATTTCTACTATGAACAATTTGAAACAAACCCAAAGTAAATATAAAAGTGGGTTTTATGATAATTTTGTAGCAGTATGGCCAACAGATTCAGATAAACATTTTGACAAGTTAATGAGTGACAAAAGAATTAATATAAATAATAGAATTTTATTTTGTAAATCTGATCTATGATTTTAATGAAGATGAAATAAAACAGTATAGACACAATAACTGAAAGAAAGTAGCTACAATCAACAGTGGAATTCGTGTTCGGGGCCACTGAACTTGACAGTTGAGTTCAATGATTTAGTAGATGACGTCCGAATTACTCAAATCCTGCCTTTATACTAGGTGCAGAAGAAAAAACTTTTGTGTAGTGAGTCCCTATCCCTAACCCTAACAATAATTAAATTGATGGATTTAGCCATTACTTCGCGGTAGGAGGTCAACATGAAAAATTATAATTAAAACTTCCGTTCTATACTATTTTCAACATAACAAGTTCACATACTCATTTTTCATACTTGCAGCCAAATTAATTCGATCCAAATTATTCCGATCCAATTCCATGAAACATAATTAACAAATATTTGGCGCATACGTAACACGTGATATTGACACACAACAATAAAATGATGAACAACACATTCAATATTGCTCAAATATCAACTATTATGTCTGATAGAGATGACATAGAACGACAGAACACAAGATTACATTGAAATGGGCACAGAAGAATGCGCAAATGATCGAAATATGATTACATTATGTGATCAATCACATAATGTAATCAAATGACATATGATAAATAAGTCACACTGAACAGCCACCTTAAATGTCTAAATTGTTTCCGATTATTTCGGAAATTTATCTTTACTATTTTGGTAGGTAGGTTTATCTGTCCAAGATCAATGCAGTGGGTTTATGACAAAAAAACAGAAAATATATCTCAGATTGCTCTCAGATTGCCGTTGTACGGAAGCGCAGAGGGGCCACATATTTTTATTATTCGTTTTTCGGAAATTGCGACTTGGAATCCTAAATTTCGAGTTTGATTTCGAAATTTTCACTTCAATCTCGAAATTTCGACTTTAATTTAGTTATGAATTCCATAACAAGTGAAAAATTAATTGATACTTCCAATGTTTCACTATCAGTTCATTTGGTGCATATTTATCAATGTTAAATAATAACTGGTTGTCGAAGTTTAAATTGGTTAATTTTTGGGAAACAAAGGTTTTGGCTTTCTACAACTCCATCTTGATACAAAAAATGTGGGGATCTTTCAAAGAAAGGAAGGAAGCAATCAATTTCAAAAGAAGTAACTCTTTACATTAATGTACGAAGTAGTAACTTTCAGACGCAAACTGAAAGAAAAATCCCTCCTGAAACACTTACTTTCATATAAACATTGAATTACACGAAAGAAAAATTATTTCGAAACAAATACTTTTATATGAACACTAAATTATACAGAAGACAATTTTCTCTACTCAGTTTGTATTCCAAACATTCGTTATGGAATAAAATCAGAAATCATTTACAGGAGTTCTACACTGAATGAATTGTAAAAAAATTGCACTTACATGAAACACTGTCATCCTCACTGGTAGCCATCGATGTTTCGCCAAAAACTTTCCTTCTCAAAAATTAGTTACTCTTAAAAATATAACCGTTTCAATATCAAAATAGAAAATAATATATTATGGTATGGTTATCTTCATCTACTGAAGACGTCAACATGGTGCGTGAAACGCCCGTCGGGAAGAGTATTGCATTTTTGGTGATTGAAAAAATTGCTTGTTTTGGATCTGTTCAGAACCAGAGTTTTCAGTTTTATCTTTTATTATATGGTTACACATAAATGGAGATACAAACGAGAACCCAGAAAAAAAAACAATCCAAGTTCAGTCTCTTGACTACCAGGATTAGTTGACTTTCTGAAATAATAAAAATTGTAATACAGAACGATATGAAATAACATGTAGAATGTATGTATACTGTAGAATGAGTACATTTTTTAGTTCATCTCGGTAAGTTATTGCCTATCACAATGTGTTTTTAGGGGTTATCAAGTCGGTACACCCATGATTTTCGAAATTGAAAAACTTTTTTTTTGACTTGTTATAATAATTTACGTAACAAGTCCGGAAAACACTTTTTTTTAACGAGTTGACAAAATTCAATCGAAAACTCCAAAAAACACTCCAATTTCTAGTAGGACTAATTCTGATATGGGAATCATGCCCTAAACTTCACCCCCTGCAGTCAGCAACTACCCCTTTAATTTTTTTCAATGGCATAGGGGTCGAGTGATACATCTTTTGAAAGGTACTTTGTCCCTCTATTACTTCTGTAATTTTTTTCGAATTTGGTTCACTCGATATTGAGAAATTAAATGTTAACGTTTTATATAAGCTGTCGTGAAGTGTTCAAAATGACCTCCATCTAGTTCCATACAATAATACAGTGTACTTTTGGAAGCGTTTCTTACATTATTGAAGATGCCCAGAGTCAGAAATCGGTATTTCCGAACAATCATCTGTCGCAGATCGTCTAGTTTTTTCTGCACTAGTACTTTTTGTTGAATCTAGATGTCGCAGAACAAAAAGTAGGTAGTTGACCACTGTCACTTCTTCACGAATTATTGTTCAGTCATCCTTGCTCACTGAAAAAAGGACAGAAATCGTCGCAACCTATTATCGAAATAATGAATGTGCTAAAGCTGCTGCAAGAATTTATAATACGAATAATCCAGACCACAACGTGAGCTATCGATACGTTGAACAGTTAATGGATAAGTTTCGAACTTCAGGTTCTGTTCACAACAGAAAACATGAAGTATCCAGTCCTGTCAGAAATGACGGAGTTGAAGTTGCACTTTTAGGACATGTACAAATGGATAATCGACAATCTATCAGACAAGTAGCTAGATCGTCTGGTGTATCAGCTAGGTACTAGTGTTTTTCGTATTTTGAAAGCCTACAAATTCTATCCTTTCAAAATAAAGCTAGTTTAGGAATTAATCGAAGGTGATGCAGATCGTCGACTTCAGTTTTGTAAGGTGTTCAACGAGAAATTGACCAATAACCCAAACCTATTAGAAGAGGGTGAGGGAATCATGGACGCGGGGTAATCACGGAAGTGTATGTTTCACTATGTTACAAAAGAATGAAAAATATTCCTAGTGATGCAATCGTAAGTCCATCCCAGACGTAGTGCCGTGCAATAAGTGGTGAAAAGACGACGCGTATGCATGTTTATTTAAATATTCATTAACAATTTCATATATATTTTTTTATAAAATTAAATAGGTGTATGATATTTCAAGTATTACATAGAAATATCACATTATGTTTTCGAATTAATGTATCATTTAACAATATTTTTATTTGTACCACGCTATTTTAACCTCAATTCAAATATTGATTTGTAGTATTGTGTGTGTCGGCTAATGGCGGATGATTTAAGGGGGCTAATCCCGGCCATCCCCAACACACCGTATGGTTCATATAGTTCATTTTATATCCTTTTTTCTATGATATATTCTTGTTTTCTGCCCTGTATCTATATGAAATATAATAACCAGTACCCCTATGAAAGATATTTGAAAAAAAGGAAAAAAAGGTCAGGTAAGTACCACTAAAGGTAAAAAAGGAGTGAAGAATCTTTCATTATTTTCCGATGATAGCATTCATACAAGAGCTCAAGATAAGGACATAGCGTGCAAGAATAAAAAGGCCAATGAAAGAGATGACAAGAAAAACTAGTATTGTTGCCTAGTTTGTGATGAAAAGTATGAACATCCACCTAATTGAGACTGGATAAAATGCTGTAAATGTAATTTATGGGCCCACGAAAACTGTACGAGTGGTGAAAGTACATCACGTGGCTTTGTTTGTGTGTTCTGTTCTGATTAGACTACGTTTCATAATTATCCAACAGACCATCCGCAATCCCGAACTCCAATGTTTTCTTTTTGTAGTAATATTTTATTTTATATGGAACATTTACCTACGTTGATTATGAAAACATATGATTGATTAGTTATAGTTAACTTTTAGTAATAAATAGCATTCATAACCTGAACTGGTTTTGTTTAATTTCAGTTCTTCCGTAGGTATTCGCAATCACCCCACTCTCCTCTATACAATACATGTTTCTCAGACGTAATTGTCGTTACTGGAGTGATGTGAATCCTCATTTGTTGATGGAAACACATTCACAAAAATTGAATGTCTGGAACGACATTATTGGTAATCATACTTATTATTGGACCATTCTTCATTGAAGGTAATCTCAATGGAAACATATACTTAAATATGTACAAGACAATTTCGTAGAACATGAAATAACGTTCCAGCAGGATGGTGCACCCCAATTTTTTATTTTCGGGTGAGACAGTTTTTGAACGAACGTATTCCAATGCGTTGGATCGGCAGAAGGGGTTCAGTGGAGTGGCCAGCTAGATCACCTGATCTCACATCGATGGACTTCTTTCTGTGGGAACACCTGAAGTCGAAAGTGTACTCTACTTTGCCTACAAATCTAGAAGACCTGCAACAAAGAATTGTTCGACAATGCCGATTGCCGGAGATGTTAAATAATGTACTGAATGCTTTCTAGAGTAGACTGTATTATTGTATTGAATTAGGCAGAGGTCATTTAGAACAATTTATTCGTTGATTCTGTTCCCACTATTTGTTGTTGATTTCCTCAATAACGAATGAACCAATTTCGAAAAAAATTACAGAGGTAATAGGTGCGACAAAAAACATTTCATATGATGTTTCACTCGACCCCCCATGCCATTGAAAACAATAGGGGGGTAGTTGCTGACCGCAGGGGGGTGCAGTTTAGGGTATGATTTTCATATCAGAATTAATACCCGTAGAAATAAAAATTGACGTGTTCTTTGAAATTTTCGATTACACATGCATTTCTGACTTACAGGGGGTGTTACGTTTTCGTTAAAACGCCCTGTTTTTTTTCGTAGAACAAAATTTTGAACATCTTAATTCTTATTTGTATTGAATATTGAAATTCGAACTAAAGATAGGTACTAATTCTTATTTATATTAATGATCATGTGAAATGTTTGATATATTTAAATACCTTTTCTTGAAGTCAGAATGAAGAAGATAAAGTTTTTGTTTGTATATATAAGTTGGTGTATTCATGTTGGCTTGTAAATAGGCCAATGTGAATTTTAATTTTATCCTGTTATTAACGTGTGGTCGTAAATATTTTTTAAATATATACATATTCAAACTATGGTGATGAAGGTGATGAATATTATTATTTTCAATCATTATTGACAAAAAAATGTAAAATCATGAAAGCAATTCAGGCGGAAACTATATTAATCGTCATCAAATAAATAGGCTAGTTGCCTCAAGCATTTCATACACATTATGTTTGCCCTTTACACCATACAATTCAAATCAATATCTCAGGAGTTATCGCAAAAGGCTTCGAATGGTCCACAAGGTTCCAGAAAAATCAACAGCATTCAAAACTCTCCTAAAATATTTCACTATGGCCTGATGCGATATTCCCTAAGGTTCCATATCATTTCTGGACATTCCACAACATTTTGGTATGTTGTGGAATGCTCTCAGATACTCTCGAATATTCTGGACATTTCTAGAGGGTGCAACTCCCAGCTGTCATATCTATCTTCAAAACCATGACATCAGGTAAAAACAAAAACCCCTTTTTTATGGGGAATGAAAGGGTTGCCACTCCATATCATTCCCTTCAATCGTTTCAAAATGATTTGGGATACTCCGAAATGTTCCAGAACGTTCCAGACTATTCCCAAACATTCCAAAGTGTTCCGAGATATTTTGGAATTTTCTAGAAATTTCTAGGAGACGAATTCATGTCCTTATAATATCTTCAAACGCACGGTTACCAGTTTCAGAGGTGAGTTTTCTTCATGGATAAACTGATATGACACAATGACAGAAAAAAATTGGCATATATATTTGGGGTGGCCTTCAATGAAGGAAGGAAGTTTCACTCTTTGTGTTTGTTTCTCATTGTACCAAAAATCTCTTCTGTATCTTATAATAAGTTCACTTTAAGGCATTCACAACATTAACCAAGAAACAGAAATTTACAACTGTTTCATTTACGAAAAAAGGTTTCAATTCAATATTCAGAAACTGATATCGTTAAATTTAAAAATCATAATGTATTTCAAAAGAGAACTGGAGGTATTTTTTCTCAACAAATGTTACTATATTGATTTCATCTGTGTATCATATTTTCTCATTTTCTCCCATAAACGCACCCCTATAATATAATATAGATACTGTACGGTACGTTAGAATTAGTTGTGGTATCTCTACACGCTTTACTGAAGAAAGATTAATTAATACTCAGTTTTGACACGCTCGCACTCCATCGAACAAGAGTTTGATACACTTTCGAATGAATCTAGATCATGAGAAATATTTGAAATTTCTAATGGATATAATCTCCTACAGCCGTGATCGTCTAGTGGTTAGGACCCCACGTTGTGGCCGTGGTAACCCAGGTTCGAATCCTGGTCACGGCAGGAGACTCATTTTTTAATATAGTAATAATAAAGTTGATATTTTTTTTTTTCGATTGATATTTACCTATGTCTGTTTTCACATCAAACAATGGCAGTTATTAACATAGGACATGACTTTTTCACGTAATTTGGTTATTAAATTGTTTTAAACAAATAGAGAAATTCAATATTTTTAAATTTTTTTTTGTCTATTTTGTTCTCCACAGATAATTATATCCCATTATTTATACCAACGGAGATTGGGAAAAAATGTGTTAGTTAACAATTGAATGAATTGAAAAATGGTGATAAAATTTTTATTTCTACGGGACTCGATTCAGTCAAGTGTTAAGAAGATACTGGATTTTTTTTTATTTTTAAAATGACATTTTATGTTATAAAAAAAGTATTTCTTTTGATAAACTCTCTTTAGCGGCAGCGCGCTTATGCCGCGCGGAACCCTATTTTCAACATCAAATTTAAATTATAAATAATGGAGATAGAGTTTCGGGATACAGGCCTTTTTTATTGGAAATTTCCTTCTCTTTAACGAGCTTTTTTCAAAATTGTTTAAATATTAGTATTTTTTGAGTTATTAACGAAAAACTAAATACCATTTTTTTAAATCTTATTTTGTTAATAACAGCTGCAATTTTTCACCTGCACCAAAATCCTCCAAAAACAGTTTTCTAGAGGTGATTCCGAATCGAATGAGCTGTCGCTCATATTTTTAGGACCTTTATCTCTATTTTTCATGATTTTGAACTTGTTGATTAGACTAGTAGTCGGTTGGCGAAAGGTTTAAGCAGTAGGGTGGGTGAGGAAGAACTTCGACGCGCAGTTCGTTTAATTTTCGAACGATGATTTGTGAAATGTGCGGACGGGCGTTATCGTGGAGAAGGATTGGACCTCTTCTGTTGACAAGTGCCAGCTGCTGCTGACGCAATTTTCGGTATATTTCGTCGATTTTCTCACAATAGAACTCTGCTGTGTTGGTTTGGCCCCGTTACAGAAGGTTGTAGTGAATCACACCAGCCGCTGACCACTATATGTAGTAATCATGGTCTTAATTAGGTGGGTTTTTGCCTTTGGAAAGTGTCTGGGTGACTCAGCGGTATCCAACCATTGTCTTGAACGTCTCCTATTGTAGAGGATCGATCCACTTATCATCAGGTGTTACGATCCGGTCCAAAAAAGAATTGTTTTGGTTGCGCAAAAGCAGAGAAGAACATACCTCAAAATGTGAAAATTTTCCTCGATCGTTTACCCCATTTGTTTTTTGGGATATGGAGCTGCAAAACCACATGACTTAATAAAAAAAACACATTTCAATGTGAGATTTACGTTTGAAAGTTCATAAAACTGCGTCACAGTATTGTGACGCTCGAAGATGCTATAGTATAACGAAACACGTGTCATAGTTTTGTAATCTTTCAAGTGGAAATCTAGCATTAAAGTGTGTTTTATGAAAACGTTATAATGGATTTTCATGAAGAATTTATAAAACACATGACATTAAAACAGACAAAACATTTTTAACAATCGTATGGTAAAAAACCACTAAGGAGAACTTATCACTATTTCGTTAGGCTGTAGAAATATAACTTGGATATTCAAGTTCCAAAAAAAAATTCAGTACCTACTTATATCACTTCAAAGACTGCCACAAACTCCTGTTTTTCAAAACGAAACGAAATTCGGAACGGTATCATAAAGCGCCTCAAAATCCATTTAAAATGTAATTTTATGATCGAGAAGGAACATGGTACAGAACAAAGTAATTTTTGAAAACTCATCTCTTATTCAAGAACCCCATGCAACCAAAAGACGTTGAGTTTGAATATACCGAACAGACCAATCTAATCCTCAATAAAAAAAAGCTACGATTTCTAAATAATATTTCAACCATAACGAAATTCGCCGTAAGTTGTGGGACTTCCATTATTTTGTCATGGACTGATATTTCCATCTTAAAATAAAATGAATGTATTGTTCCCATAATTGCACTTTTGAGGTTTTCATCCACCGGCACATATTTTGGTGGTTTTGGTGGTTCCACAGCTTCTTTTTTTTTTGTTCATTTTTGAATTTCTATATCGATGATTTTGAAACTCCCGTCATTTGCGAACACAGTTCCATCAGGGTATAATAGTTTAAGAAGGATTTAAGTGTGTGAGAGAGAGTATCATATACATTAAAAATAATAATATTTTTGTTAACAGAAGAAGCATATTTGCTAATTTGTTTTACTGGAGAGAAAACTAAAGTAGCCATTTTAATTCACACACTAAGTATAATTTACTAATAACAACACTGATTAAAGCAAAAGAGCTTTATCATCAATTCATATTCTTCTAATTGAAGCACTATTAGATGAAATCGAATCAACGAAAATCGAAAATGTCACAGGTATGTTTGATAAGGTAAGCTATGCAGGTATACGATACATCAAAAAGTGCTTTCATGATATAGAAAGTATTGAAAATTTCAATTAAAATTAAAAAGTAAAAGCAATTTGGGTGTTTAATTTAAAAAATATATCAATCATTAATGCGAGTGTAACATATTTTTCTTACTTACCGTATACACACAGCTTAAAAAGTATTTTAAGATGTTTTATCATATCATACAACAATGAATTTTTGAAATAAATACTATATTTTTCAATTTTTACTCCGCTGCTTAAGGAAATAGACTATAGTTCTATAAATAATTTTTTCGAACTGTCAATCTGTCGGAAAGATTATTTGCTTTCTGAAGGGTCAGATGATACATTAGAAAACGAAAAAGGCATTTTTCCCAAAAAATATTCTCCTAAAAATACTTCCGTGGAAACAGCCCGTACACACAAACATATGGCAACAGTAAAACAACGATTGTGGCGATAAAGGTGATGACGGTGGGCTAATATTTCACTGGAATACTTCCTTCCACTTCGAATTTATCTGTCGATAACTTTTATGGGCCATATGATTTAAATTCAACACTTCGTTCGCAATATTTTTACCTCTTTGTTTTGTCACGTGTTACCCATCACTCGAATAGTTTATTTCCAAAAGATTGATATACTATTGAGATCAAAAAAATAAATAAAACTTTGATATATAAAATTTTCGTAGAAAGCTTTCATCTTGTATATGTTGTGATAAAAATTTCTTGAAAACCAAGGTGACATGAAATTTTTCATGGAATCGTGCCAATCATGTTAGATATCAAATTGAAAGGCTGATGAAAAAAAATAAAAATTACTTTTCAATAATTTGAACTGAAATGAGTTAATTTTACCAGAGAACAGATCAGAAATCGGTTTTTATCTCTATCTATTTAGGAAAAGTAAATATGATGATGGAAAAAGAACAGTTTTTTATGTCAGAAACCGTCTTAGAACCGCAGGTAAGAGAAAGGTAAAACTAGAACCTCCGGCGTGAAATAAACCCGAAACAAAAACTTATCACCAACCAAGTTGGCGTGCTGTCTTTCATCTTCTGAAACGCGCGTCGAGAAGAATATTGCATATCTGGTGATGGGGAAGAGTGCTTGTTTTGGATGCAGGTAAGATATTCTGCTTTTTTAATAATATTTGAAGTTTGATTGGAACTGAAAATAAAATATGTTTCTTCGCAAGTAAAGTCTTCGTTGAGATATTTGCAACCGTTTTTTGTCGGTTCCGACGTAAATTAGTTTAATATCTTCACTAGATATACATTTTTTATAAAATGGTACATAATATTACCTCGAATTTCATCCATTGAGACGGGACAATTAAGTGAATTTAATTTTGATCAACATAATTTTTTTTGTCAGGAATGATATCAGTCAACTTACTCAATAAAGCCCCGCATCCATATTTTTTCTGAATTGCAGATCTTATTGCTACATATTCGGTTTCTGCCATCGATAATTCCACAATTGAACAATGAAATTGCAACTCTTTGTTTAGAAAATATGGTTCCTGGTCGATCAGAATAGTATGCATAGTCTAAATCATGGTTGCACAGACTTATGACGACTAGGGGCCACTCGGGCAAATCATGAACTGATGGCGGGCCGGCCGCCAGAAGTATAGGTAATTAAAGACAATAAAGAATTGATAATAATTTATTGAAATTCAAAAATAATTTATTAATTTGAAGC
>WOGP01000236.1:0-27927 GCA_015342065.1 Leptinotarsa undecemlineata
TCATATATATGTGGAATTTCGTAGTATACATCGAAGTCACAGTTGTTTTCTAACAGATGCCACGTATAAACCTCTGAAGAAGTTAGTCACTTTCTGATGCGATTGACTAGCTTCTTCAAAGATTTATACATCCATCTCCGAAAACTGGATATTACGGCTGCCTAAAGCATATTTGTATTGATCCACGTAATTTGGTGTGTCAATACCTGTATCTGTATCAGGTATGTTACGTAAAGCGTGTTCATGTTGACACGGGCACTTTGGTGTGTTAGTTCCTGTACCTGGATTGGGTCAATTGCCAATAACATTTGTTGACTCTTTCCTAGCTGACGATATGCTGCTTGCTATTCTCGAAATTCTCAGGATGATATTCCATATTCGGTTGAGATTCACAGCTTTTCCTTTTGTGTAGAAATTATCTGTGTGTTCGTGTATCTCTATTGCCTTCCGTAACTGTCAGCTATGATATCCCTGGTTGGGGGAAATGAGTTTCGTATTATCAGACAGAATACTAGGTTTGCTTTACTGAGTCCGTGCTCCTGTTCAAAGAAGTTCAAGGATAGCAAGCACCATGACAACATGTAGAAAAGGGTCGACGAATGTTATTGACAATCTACCTAATCGAGATACAGGTACAGGTACAGACACACCAAACTACCTGAAACAACATGAATACTCTCTACGGAATTTACCTGTTACAGGTATATGTAGTTGTACACAGAACTACCTGAGTCAACATGATCACGCTTTACGCAATTTATCAGATCAAGGTACAGGTAAGAGCACACCAAACTACCTGGGTTGACATGAACAATTTACCTGTTCTAGGTGCAGTTATTAGCACTACCGGGGTCAGCACGAACACGCTTCACGCTATTCACCAGACCCAAGTACAGGTATTAGCATACCAAACTATCTGAGTCAACATGAACATGCTTTACCCAATTCATCTGATCCAGGTATTACTATCAGCATATCAAACTAACTTAGTAAACATGAACACGCTTTACGCAATTTACGTTATCCAGGTACAGGTATAAGCACACCAAACTACCTGTGTCAACACGAACACGCGTTACGCAATTTGCCAGATCCCTGTATAGGTATTAGCATACCAAACTACCTGAGTAAGCATGTACATACTTTATTCAATTTACCTGTTCCAGGAATAATAGCATACCAAACTAACCGAGACAACATAAACACGCTTAACGCAATTCACCTTATCCAGGAATAATTATTGACACACCAAACTACCTGAGTCAGTTCGAACACGCTTCACGTAATTCACCTGATTCGGGTACAAGTATTTGCATACCAAACTACACGAGTCAATGTGAAACGCTCTACCTCTACACAATTCACCTAATCCAGGTACAGGTATCAGTACATCAAACTACATATGTCAACATGAACACGCTTTACGCAATGTACCAGATTCAGGTACAAGTATGAGCACAGCGAACCACCTGAGTCAACACGAACACCCTTTACGCAATTTACCAGATACAGGTATAGGTATTAGCACAGCAAACTACCTGAGTCAACATGAACACGCTTCACGCAATTAACCTGATCCAGGTACAGATATTAGCATATCAAACAACCCGAGTCAACATGAACATGCTTTACGCAATGTATCAGATCCAGGTACAGGTATTAGCTTACCAAACTACTTGAGTGAACATAAATAATAATATTCAGTCATCGAAGATTACTGTATTATGTATTAATCTCTGAAGAAGCCAGCTACTCGCGCCAGCGAAACGTCAGACATTAACTACTGACGAAAAGTAACTCTAGATGAAAATAGTCCACAATATTTGAAATTGATATTTTTCAAATTGTCTATTCCACAAACTGAACCTGTGTCTCCACGTGAAATGTATAATTTCATATCTACTCGATAACAGTGGTTCTGAGGCATCACCTCAACCAGTGAGTTTACACCCATTTGTGAGCAGTATTCCACCCCACCAATAACAGTGATTTTCAGTTAGGCACGAATTCCATTTGTGACAGCATCAGTATCAATTCATCACATTCAGCACTCCGTCATAATATTCGACATCAACGAGTGAATACCAACCGATTATGAAGTGAAATTATTGAAAATCAATAAAAAAATCATTCATTTCCTTTGAGGGGCTGTCAGAATATTGCGCCAATATTTTTACTTTGACACCTATTACTCGTTTGCTGCTCGATAATATGTTTCAGTCACGGTGCTATTCGAGGTTGATATCGGAGTACAGTCGTGGTTGGAAGTTGTGAGTGAATGTACACTGAGAAAAGTGGAATCTATAAATGACGTCCTGATATCACAGTGAAGTTTGTAAAGATCAACTCAACTACTTGAAGTACTTTTTCAAGAGATATATGTATACATATATGTATAACAGTTCTGGATAGCAAACTGATCAATAGTTCTTCACATAATCATGTAGATTAATTTGATGAAAATACGGTTTTGATGAAGTGATACTGTTTCTGAATATTTTGTTGATTGCCAAATCAAAAATATGACTCAGAATCGAAGTTAAAGTTCAAAAAGTATTTTTTTTAGCTTCGTGTCAGAATATCATGTCTTATTCAGCGAAAGTGGTATTTATGATCTGAAGAATTATTCGTCTTATAGTATCTTCACTTGTATTTTATTTCATTGTTATTTTATTTCAGGTTTTTGCGTGATATAATTTTTATTTTCAGCTATTCATTTTTTAAATTCTTCCCTTTTAGGGATTTCAAATCATTTTATATATCAGACAATGAAAGTCCGAACTAGTGAAATTCATCATGAAACATTGTCAATCATATTTAAACAAACATTTGAATACATGATGAATTGACGGGGATTCAGTCTGAGCTGTTTTGCAACCCTATCATGAGAAAGGGAGTATCTACAATCGAACAGATGTGTGTGGTTATCAATATTGTTAAGTCTGAATTTGTTTAAATTTGATTTTCAATATTTTTTTTTTTAATTCTTTAGACTGAGTGATTTATATTTATTTGGCAAGTGGCTAAAGAGCCTGGCGGCATTTTAAGAAAAACTGCGAATACAAATGAAACTGCGATTCTTTGGGATTACTAAGACATGTCGCGTCCGAGAGTTTGATATGCTTGAAAATAAGTTCAATCTCTCTCACAAAGATAGGCTGGTTGTCGTGTCAGAAGAGATTTATGAGTAACTGTAAGGAGATGCAGTTTTTTAATATTCTGATTCTTTCATTTTGTGGCTAATGTGGTCAAATTTGCCACTTTCGCATGAGTATCTTAATGCAAGTCTAGATACAAATTTAGACGTAGGTAGTCGGTCATTTTCAATTTTGATTCCTATTTGTCTAATGGCTGAATTTCTGGACGACGTACGATCCAAAATCATGTAGGAAGATTTTGTCCCATTGAGCTTCAGATTGTGAGCCGGATGAATTGAAACTTATGAATTACAAAAGCGGTGAAATTAACGAAAATTATATCATCTTCACTAGAACAGATAGAGACAACACTGTTGTTGCTATTGATTGAAGTGACTACGTTTACAAAACCTAAAATTTCTGCAGTACAGGAAATTTTGAAATACTGAAAGGTGATCTAATCAAAGACAAGTGAAAGATTTTTGAAAAATTAAAACCTACTCTTTAATGGAACATAAAAATTCAAATTACCTTTGATGAACCCACAAACTCCAAAATTGTACTCACTCATAAAGTTGCACAAACAAAATTATTCGAATAAACCAGTAGTTTCCTTCATCACTGCACCATCAGAGGCATTACCAGAAAGATTATTCACTATCATCATGAAACATAAATAGTAAATTGTACTAGTAAAGAAGAAAGTATTACAAATTATGAAATGGAGAAACAACAAAAAAACTTGATTACAATAGCGCATTTGCTGTTTCAACTGCAGGAAAAACCGGGAAAACTTGCATCACATTATCTGAATATCTTCTTCTGCTATCTTCCTCTCTTTCATGAATCAGAATGTGGGGTGTCTCCAGCGGCTCCAATGAATTCAAGGCATCGCCTGAACACTTAGTGACAGGACTATCATCAAACTTAAATCAGATCGTTTCGTCTTTGACCAATGCCAGAACAATGACTGCATGAAGATTATAATGAAGATTATGCTATAAGGAGATTATGCTATATTGAAGTGTTCATCTATTTCGAAGAGTTTGGTGCTTCCGTTAGAGGTTGAGTCATGTTTGAAAGTCATCTGTGTTATTATTAAATTGACTGATGCCTAAGATATACTTGTTTTCTTATGACAGTCAGTTAGTTGGGTGCATGTTTGGCAATACAGTTGATCATTGCTCATTCAAAGTTCCATTTTCAGATGCTTCAACAATAAGCTATTCACGGACTGCTTATCAGTAATATTAGGAAACGCTAGTTGAAGTTCCAGAAAATCACATACGTTTGTGCTACCTCTTGAACATTTACTACAAACTAAACCAGTGAGGATTTTTCCAGCAAATCAACAAACAAAAGACGAGATAGATAGACTGTATGGAATTATTCAATCCAGAGTGGTCAGGAGTATTGATTTTCCAATTTTTCCGCTCACGAAGAGTATACAACAAGAACCCCAAGAATTCGGAACAATCCTCTTGTTGTCCTGAAGAGTATCTTGTGGAATTCAAAGACTCCAGAAAATCTGTTGGTGGGGAATATGAAATAGAGTATAGTCCCATTCATATGATTTGATAATTAAAAAGATATATTACTCTACACTAGCATACTTCCTGATGATACTATTAGTTTAGCATAGATATGTAGATGACGTTATGGTATATTTCCCAGGTACATAAAACAATTTTATTTTTCATGGGTATATTAACAAAATTCATGAAAACATCAAATTCAATCTTGAAGTAGAAGCAGTCAATTCGAACTCAATCGATTTTTTGATTCGAAAATTAGTGGAATGAATAAAAAACACGATTTTTATATTTATGTCAAACCTATCCATACGGATAAAACTATTAATTGCGATTCTACCCATTCGTATCAACACAAAATGGCATATCATGATAGCATAATTTATGAATTAATTAATGTTCCTCTTTCAATATATGATTTCAATGAAGATCTCAATATCATTGATCAAATTGCACTGAATAACGGCTTTGAAGCTGAATTAATAACCGTTTTTCCTATCGATAAGTTGAATATTCGAAATCATAATTAGAGAGCTTCAACATATGTTGAACAAACAACAAAGCGGCTTCATTTTTGAATAAATAAGATATTGAAATTGCATATAGAACAGATAATACGTTCTGAAAGTTAGTCAGAAATGATAAAGACAAACATCCAAATTCGAGAAATCAGCAGTATATAAATTAAATTGTTGAACTTTTCCTGAAGTATATATTGGTTGAACCTGTAAAATATTCAGGAATCATATCCAGGACATCATATGAACTATGTCAATAGAAAAACAAGTGGTCGTCAATGGATATCTCTCGAATAATTCACCATCAATGCTGGTGTTCCCCAGAGATCCATATTTTCTCCAATCCTCGTTTTATTGTATATCAACGACTTTTTGAAAAAAATTCAAGAAATTCTATTTATTGCGTTGCTGACGACAGCATACTTGTCATGTCATTCCATTTGGATTCCAAGACATCGACTACGGAGTCACATCTTCACCGGTAGCAGAAGGTTGCATATCTTAATGAGGATCTAGAAGTGATTTCGATGTAACTAGTCTCAAGCCCTCATTGAAAAGGGGAAGAAACAAAATGTTACAAGGTTTGTCTCGGGGACCGACGCTCAAAATCCCTGCATGCTCGCGGCTACGCTCGAAGTGGAGATGATCGTGGGTATTCCACAGGTGAGCGTTTAGGTGATTAAGACAAAATGTCACCTTACCTGTACAAAAATGTGGGCGCCACCTAGTTTCCTTCCACAGCAGGTCCTATCTTAGCTTATTTCTGAAGAACTAGGAAATCAGAAAAGGAAAAGCCAATTCCCAAAAATATAACCCTGTATATTTAAATAAAATTTCAGGTGACAACCAGTACAGTTAAAGACAAAAAAATTCAATTGTTAATATTCTGCCACATCTCAGCGTTTACACAAATGAGTCACACGTATCTTCAGTCGAATTATAACGAATACTCGGTACTTGATGCATTAACATATGAATCTGAATGTTCAAACTATCTACACACAATAGAAAAAAATATTGCAGGGGAAATTAAATCATACGGAAAGTATTGCCTTGATAAAGACACCAGTCTCTCACCAGGGTCTTGGATCGGCACTCTCCCAAATGAAGCTTGGACCGAAAACAGCACGCATGACTTACAAAAAAACCTCCCTGCCCTACAACTAAACCTCGGCACTTGGACTCAGTTTCTCAAAAAGGGATATGGTCCTTCAAAAGAGATTCCGAAGCAAATCCGGCCTCCAAACGATGTATTTCGGACCCGAATCTTTGCACAAAGGTTCCTCTCAAATAAACCAGGAGTGGTAAAACAATGAAAAAGGTATGTCAGAAGCTGTAATCCCCTAATCGGGTGCTAGGTGAGCAATTTGCTCAAAACTCCAAAACAATAAACGACGTCTTCACAATCCACAACGCCTCACTCAGACTATAACGCAGCAATAAATCCAGATAATCCTCAACATAGGATGGTTATGAAAACCTGCAGATATCTTCGGATATGAAATATTGCGTAACGACTTCAGTCGTTCACTCTGATGATACTTCTTCAACCTTCTCTCACCACCTCTCTCGAAAGACTCTCGAACCGGAAACCTCCCACTTTCCAAGTACATTTCGTGACACTTTGAGTAGTGTTACCAACGGATCTCTTTCGTACTACTCATAGAGTGCGTTTTTTTTACGAATACCAAAACTCACTTGAACCCAAACAACATAAATTTCGACTATATACTAACAAGCCTAATAAAGCATCACCCTTACGATACTAACATAGTATAAGTACAATCTAACTCCGATCATAACCAAGATTTTATGGAAAAAACCATCAGTTTGTATCGCTGTGGGCAAACCACCTTTGTACGGAACGCACTTTCCAATATCAACTCGTCGTAGTTGGTCATCGTGATTTGAACACCAATCGCCCTAAATACTAATCAGGTGGATATTTTCAAAATGATATTTACAAATTTTCAATTCAACATTTCGTTTCCGAAGAACCATCATCAACTTTAATGTTTTATGTGAACCAAAAAAAATCGGTATAAGTTACCTGTATGACCATAATTATTTAATTAGCTTGATTATTAAATTTATATACGTCATTCGAATGAGCGCTAAACTGGGTAACTTTTTCCTAATTGAATCGGCGCTGTGTCTCTTACGTTTCCCGATTTTTCCAAGCTAGCACTTCTTACTTGGACACATTGTATATAGTCATAAAACACACTTCATGATAATCTACAATGCACTTGGGAACATATCAACAAAAGCGATGTTAGATCAAAAATAAATCGACTCAAATTGCGGTTAAGATACATGCTCGTCAATAGTTTTTATCTGAACGGAAGTGAGAAAAACCCTGCATGCGTATAAATAAACATAATTTTTGGTTAGTTCATTCAAGACAATGAAACTTCATAGCTTGCTAGTGCTGTTTGTGCTCATGACTGAGAAGGCGTCGGGCATAGTTGTTCATGGAATTACACTCATTAAGGATGTGGATGTATATCACTTGTGCCAAAATATTTCCTCAAATTGTAAAGCAGGTGCAACGTTTATTGGTCCTTACAAAGTGGTCCGAAGAAGTGGTGGTAATGGTACGGTTAAACTGCCGGAAACTGGAGTTGCTATCTCGGTTGATGACAATTATGCAGATGGTATGGTGTATAATAAAACAAGAATATTTAAAATCACCAAAGAAGGTTTCTTAATGCCGAATACAAACTGCAAACATTCTGCAGGAAAGTATTTTTTTAAGAAAAAAAATTTTTGGGCTGTTTGGAACACAAATTGTAAAATCAATGACTCTGTGGATATAGAATACACCGGAAGTCTTTCAATTGGTACTAAGATCCCGTTATCACTAAAGTTTGGTTTGCGAATATATGTGCAGTTGAAATACGAACTACAGTTTTGTAACAGAACAATATGGTCCACTAATGTTACTGGCATATTTGTATATGAAGGTGAATCAATAACATCGTTCGACAGTAATGTTGAAAGACATGATGAAAATGCCATTGAAAAAGTTAAATATTGTGCAGTAACACAACTTTCACAAGTGGAAGAACTCGAAATTTTACTTGTACTTTTCATCTCGACGGTGGTACTGTGGATTTTTCTGAAAACAACTATTGATATTGTAATGAACTGGGTAATTTTGCGGATGACGAGTGGACTCAGCAAGAAAGAATCGTTCATCAGATGTTTCTCTCAGAACCTGACTAATCACAGTGTGTTCTTCAATAAAAACACCGAAAAGTTGACTGTCGACAGAGAATGTCAAACAGTCGATCAAAATGAGTATGAATACATTGAGAGTGGTGTTTCGACTAAATATGATTCATTGTCAGTATATCGGTAAAAACAATTGTCTGTTAACTAATTTTAATAAATATCATTTTCAAATATCCATTGAATGGAATTTGTTTGTATTGTTGCATTCGTCTAGCATCAACTACATTGACATAATAAAAAGTCTACAATTCTCAAAGAAGAAAAATCTGTGAAATGAAATATCATTTATGATCGATGAAATCAGGCTGTCAATCATTTTTTCCATTTATCAATACATATTTATGTCATCGGAATGAATCTGACTATCCTAGAAGTGATAAGCAAATATATGTGGAGGAAATAATTATCACACATTGGCATAACCCTACTCAAAAACAATTTATACAAGGAAAGATTGTCATTTTTATATAATTAGATAAAAAGAACGATAGAAAAATTATTTCTATTGTATTTTTTTAACAAAGACACTTTGATGATAATCAAAAGTTGTGTCAATTCCTAGGATCATCAACTTAGTTGATAATATATTCCTACTGAATTTTTGGCAAATTTGTTATCAACTTCTATGATAAAATATTCTATAAACATAATTGTATTGAAAAAAAAACAGAAGTTGATGTTTATAGGGCGTTCCAACGTAAACTTGATCTCCCCCCCTATAAGTCATAAACAGACGTATAATCGAAAATTTCAAAGAGCACATCAATTTTCATTTCTAGGAAGAATAATTCTGATATGGAAATCATACCCGAAACTTCACACCCCTGCGGTCAGTAACTACCACCCTATTTTTTCAATATCATGGGGGTCAAGTGATATATCATTTGAAAGGTATTTTGTCCCTCTATTTTTTCTTGTGTTTTTTTCCAAAATTGTTTCATCAATATCTATGGCAACACAATCAACGGATAAATTATCTGTCGCAGATTTGTAGAATTCATTTGATTAGTAGTAAACGTTTTCATATGGATGAAACTGTTAGTTTTTATTGAATCTAGTTGGCGTGAAACCTTCACGAATTATTTATTATTCAGTCATTCTTGTTCACTTTGTTCCAACATGGGTTATCCTACTGAAGAAATAATAGAAATTTTTGCAATGAATGTGCTGAACCTGCTGCAAGAAAATACGAATCATCCAGACCAAAACGTAAGCCAATTATACGTTAAACAGTTCTGTTCACGACAGAAAACATTAAGTATCCCGTCCTGTCAGAAAAGAAAGAGTGGAAGTTGCAGTTTTAGAACATGTACAAATGGATAATCAACAATCAATCAGATAAGTAGCTAGAGCATCTAGTGTATCAGGTACTTGTGTTTTTCGGATTTTGAAAGCCTACAAATTCTGTGCTATTAAAATAATGCTAATTCAGTAATCAAACGAAGATGATCCGGATCGTCCACTTCAGTTTTGTGAGGTGTTCAGCGAAAAATTGACCAATCACCCAAACTTCTTATAAAATACTTAACATGTATGTGTATTTATGTGCATATCTATAACAATTTTTTCAATCTGTATTGTATTATGTTGTTATATTACCTTTTGACATTTTTCACAATTTTCCTGTATTTTTTCACTAGTTAATTGCTGGAAAAAAACCCTTCCTGGTTAATGGTGTCTAAATTTCTCCCTACTCAGTTGAGGAGCTTTGAGCATATTCTATATGAGTGATAAATACTCCTATTATGTAATGTACATAAATCATTTTCAAGTTTCAGATTTTTACCCTTTTACTGTGTAATTAACTTATTATTATATTGTATATTGCATTTCACATTTTATATGACTTGTCTTCTATGTTATCGTCATATGAAAATGAATTGATATTATTATTATTTTCACATTCACAAACTCCACAAAATTTGAATTTCTGGACCTGCATTCTTGGTAATCATATAGTTGGACCATTTTTCATTGAGGGTAATCTCAAGATACATACTTAAATTTAATACAAGACTGTGTAGATCCTAGGATTACACACATTTTAAAAAATAATGATAATTCAGTAGAAAATGAAATAACATTTCAGAAGGATGGTGCACCCCCGCATGTTGATGTTCGCATGAGACAGTTTTTGGACGAACGTTTTCCAATGCGTTGAATCAGCAGAAGGGGTCTTGTGGAGTGGCCAGCTAGACACTTGATATCACACCGATGTACATCTTTCCGTGGACGCATCTGAAGTCAAAAGTGTACTCTACTAAGCCTATATACAAATCTAGAAGACCTGCGACAGAAAATTGTTCGGGACTGCCGCTTGCTGACTCCGGACATCTTGAATAATGTATAGAACGCTATCAAGAGTAGACTGTATTATTGTATGGAACTAGATGGAGGTCATTTTGAACAATTTTTTCGTTGATTTTGTTTCCACTGATATCGTTTGATGTTGATTTCCTCATTTTTCTTAAATAAAACGTTCCACATTTAATTTCTCAATAACAAATGAACCAATTTGAAAAAAAAAATACAGAGGGAATAGAAGGACAAAGGACCTTTCAAATGATGCATCACTACACCCTCCAGGTTGAGGAAAAAAATAGGGAGGTAGTTGCTGACAGAGGGTAAAGTTTCGGGTATGGTTTTCCTATCAGAAATAGTTCCCCTAGAAACAAAAATTGACGTATTATTGAAAATTCTCGATTATATGTCGTTTCTGACTTACAGAAAAAAATTATTAACAATTATCACCCGAAGACAATTGTGGATGCTAATAATGAAAACGTGAAGTAACTTTGTTTGGAATCTTTCAAGTTTATATTTTTAATTTTCATTTCTTGTAATAATATTTTTAAGTTTTTTCAGCTCGTGTTGATAGTTACTTGTTTTTTTTTTGTTATTGCTTGTATGTTATTTCATTGCAATTTTAGTTTTTTGCTTGATAATATTGTTTTTTCAGCTAATATTTTTAATTTTTTCACAGATTCTTTCTGGAATTTCAAATCAATTTATATTGTTTTTGTATAATTGTAAGTAAATTTTGGACAATAGAAATGTGAAACAGTTTAATATAATTTAAAATCTAAATTCTTAATATAAATTAACTAGTGTGAACAGCAAATTACGCTAGATGATGTTCTATGCTAAACCTAACTGTAATATGAATTTTGGAACGCACTATCAGTTTATGATATGTCAATTAATCTATCCTGGACACTTTGTAGTTTTATGTAAGATGGAATTTAATGAATTTAATTTTTGTTCAATTGTCCGTTTTTTTCTTGGACAAATTATTTATATATGCATATATTTTTTATATGCGATATGGAAAATACCTGGTTTTCCTTCTGTGTGTTTCGTACAGTGAAAATCGTGTCTCCACTGTATTCTCCTCTCGTCTGCTAGAAATTCTCCAAATAATAAATTTCTTGATAAGTTTCTTGGTTGGAATTGGCTTATACAGGGTTACTATTATTTATAACTTCTTCCAAGTATTATTTTTTTATATAACTATTCAGTATTTCCTAAATTTTCCATTAATTTTAAATAAATTTTGGGATAAAATGATTTGGCGTGGCGTCTTTTTTCGTCGACTTCAGTAGAAAGATGTTCTATTGATAAAAAAGTTGAAAATCATCTACTTTCCTTAGTTACTAACTATCAATTTCTGTAACTTAAAATTTCTAACTTTGATATTTGAAAACTATTTCCTCTACAAGTTTGATAATCATTTCTAAATTTAGATACATCTTTCCGTAATATTTGAGTGAATACAAATATCTAACCATGCTTATGTCTAAACATTTTTCTTTACCATCATTTCATACCCGTAGCTATGGAAACGGTTTACAACAATGATTTTCAAACTTTTCATTTTTTTTTTCTAAAATTCATAATGAACATTACAATAAATAACGAAATTTGGAACAATCATGAAATATAAATCAATTCAAAGAACTAAGATTATAAAAAAAAGGAAAGAAAAAAATCACATCAAAGGTACTGCTTCGTTCCCTCCTGTTCATAAAAGAGGACATACGCCTCATTGCTCACAAATGAATTTGGCGAAATTGAGATCACGTGTGAATCGTTGTATTCGTGCCACGTGCCACTATATGGGTGTCTGCAATATGCTGTGTAATGTCCGTTGTAAGTAGTCCCACTGTGATTTGAAAGTGCATATAGATTATAACGACAAGGATCCACATTGTCTGCTGCATAATTGCTCATATCTAATCCATCTGAAGAAAAGTCAATGGAAACATTCAATTTGCCTCTGAATCTTTCCATTGAAGAGAATATTTTCAAATGAATTACTAAAATACGGGTAAACATATAGGATCTCCTTTGCTTGCACTTCGAACACATTGGTTTTTCATCTCCATCCAGAGATGACCAACGAAATAGTCTACAATTATGGAGCTGTTCATATTCAATTATCTCCGCCAGGACTCTTGTGCTTTTCCGTTATCGCTCAATTTTTCGTCAATCTCAGTTAAAGATCGGTTCAGGTTTCTCAGTAATTCTGTTGAGGTCCTCAAGTAAACCTTCTAAAAGATATCGAAGGAATTCGTGAGCGTCTTGATGGGCAGAACCCTTCAATCGAGGGGTAAATCTTTGAATATGATTTTTGAAGCAGACTGTGTTAATCACTCTATCAGATGAATCTTCTGACCACATTTCCTTGATATCTTCTGCAAACGTTTTGATTAAAACACCTTTCATACTAGAAATACTAGTATATAGTATTCAATTGATTAATTTGTTAATGCCTTGCAAAATCATACTGATGCACGATACTGAAAAAACAAGTCTGAGAATGAACTCTGCTCCATCGCACTTCGTGTCATATTCTGTAAAATCTATTTCAATTGCTGAAAATGAATGTCAAAGTACATTTTGTGATTCAATAAGATTTATTATTTTTGGAACTTTATACTTTATGTGTTATTCTCTAGATCTGGACTGTCACCGCATCAACAAAATCAAGACTAGGAAAATTCACAATATTTTACCTGCCTTCGAGAGGGAATTATTTATAGTGTATCATCAAGAGTAACTGTTGGATGGGATTTAAAAAAAGTCTGGTAATATCTACATTAAACAATATATTTTTCTACTTCTTTGAAAGTTACAAATAACCCAAAACCGTCCTAGTTCATGAACAGGAATAACTGAATAACATGAGGCATCTTATTAAAAACCATCACTATGAAAATTTTTTTCATAGTGAATATTTATTTTCAAGATGTGAACATTTTCTTCAATATTTCTATACTTCATAAGGTTTGGAAAATTAAATTTTGTTGAAAAACAGTTATCTACCCAAAAATGATAATCGAAGTTTTTTCTTATTTATAATGTGGAGTAAAGTAAAGCAAACTTGATTAATGCAATCATCAATTGTCAATCCTTACATTATTCACCTGTCAGTGACGTAGCAAATAATTAATTTCAATTTTCCCAACGTAACATACCTCGATATTTAATTACACGCCTATAACAATAAATCATCTCTAGATAAAACTAATAACACATTCATTAGCAATTGTCTTCGTAATTGCTTTCGTATAAATCTAATTACTCATTTTAATCGCTCTCGCTAGATATGAAAAAAATTCGCCTACGTGAAACGAAGTCTAGGCATGCGCAAAAAGTACGGACCACCGACGTGCTCCGTGGGGTGGTCTGCGTTATTTTACACGAGACGATTAAGGTACTAGGAAATGCAGTGTTGCCAACCCGCGAAGTTGATGCAAAAAATCTGCAAAATTTTATGGAAAACGCGAAACATGCCTAAGAGCTGAAAAATTATGAAATGCAGTTTACTGAAAAAAGTAACAAAAAAAACAAATTCAGAGTATGCATCAACTGTCTGGCCTACCTATGAAATAATCCAACTCTCAACGAAGGTCTTTAGAATAGTTTAGTACTTCTGACGTCAGACCTTCTCCTATCACTTTTCTTACCGTTGGTGTTGTCACTGATTGATATGCAGAACATAAAAGAGCAAAGAGGGAGGTTTAGTTAATCTGTTAAGACGGTTCGTAATAAATGCGCGTATATAGGCAAATTTTTGCGTAATTTTTCGTTCTTGGCAACACTGTTTGCCAAGATGATGGGTTCGTGATGAAAGAATAATCACAGGTAACATAACTGATGATTATACGTAATGATGACGAGATGGATACATAACATAACAAGGCGGGACCAGGTTACTTGTTAACTCGATTTGAGGAAATAATTTTTCCAATACCTAATCGTTATTTTTATTACCTCGACACGTGTTTTGATCACTAAGTGATCATCTTCAAGAGGAAGATTAAAGCCAGTTTAATCCTCCTCTTGAAGATGATCATTTGGTGATCGAAACACGTCTCGAGGTATTAAAAATAACGATTTAGTGTTGAGAAAAACTCACTATTAACTACTACACCAAAGGTTCCAAACAGTGCATTATAAAAACAAGGTATTCCTTGTAATAGTGTAAAATTTATATTTTGGAATATATATTTACAAATATGTAAGAATATCTATATAATATTATTTTCATCTATCAATTAGTAATAGTTTAATGATGAAGTAGTTCTTATCATATTGAATTAGTGATGCAAAATTTTTCTTAACTATATTTTTAGAAATCAAACACAACATTTCAAAATAACACAATATCATGGGTGCTGTGAAAAATATATACACACTTATAGAAACTTTAGACGTCAAATAAAGTTAAACAACTTGCGTATGTGAATTTGGCAAGTGGTCAAAACTCATTAATCAAGTCAAGACAATGCAATGGAGGAAAGAACCTTAGAGTCATTCCCAAAATGTTCATTATTGTTGCTGCAAAATGAAAGGTTAAACCTCTTGAAATAGAAAATGAACTATCTATATGAACATTTGAAATCACAAAGAAACCAGTCGAAGTCTTCATGTTTCCAAAATTTTAAGTAAATGTTGATCCAATTTGAGTCTAACAGATTCAGGAGAACTTGTTCATTTTACTGGTATCAAACGATAGTAAAAAACGATGGATGATGATATTACATAGCAGCCAAAATGAGAATTCAAATTCAGAAATGGAAAAACCTAGAGAAAACTCTATGAAACTGATTAGGATGGAAGAACAATTCAAACACAGTAAGTAGTGCACGAGATGTAGTACGATTGTGACCTAATGATTTAATAAAATTTTCTAAATTGCACAGTTTGAGTAAAATAAGTTAGTCTGCAGTTAAAAATTTGAAAAATAAAAAAGAATTTCTGAGTATTTCAATAGTCGTAAAGAAAATCAGTTATTTTAGATTTACGAATTTCCTTCTGAAAGAAATAATTATTTCCGATATACACGTTTTCACAAAATGTTTTTGATGGTTAATTTTTCTTCCTATCTTTAAAACATTCCCGGTTATTACCCCCAATGCATAAGTAACAAGTCAAGCCATGTTATTGGTATTTATAGTCAAGAAAGGAAACGATTTGTTTCCTTATGTGAATCGTCATCTTTCTATATCGAATACAATTTCGTTTCAAGCAATTCAACGTGAAATATTATTGTATACGATTCAAAAAGTAAAGGAAACTTTGAAAAACTACCTGCATTATTCAAGCGTTAACATCCCTTTCATCCTCCCCTTTCAACATTTTATAGCCCCGTTGCCCTCCACTGAAATGCTTGTTTACGGAAACCGGACCTATCTCTATTAGTCGTAAAGTGAAGTTGAGGTTCTTCCTTTATGTAAATGAGCTCGGAGATTTACCAAAGTTGAAAAGTTCCGAACGAAACTGTGTATGTGTTTTGATTTATACCAATTTGTCAGCATTCACATCAATGAATCAATCTTTTCCACTAACAAAAAAAGTAGAAATAGTTCTGGGTTCATTTTTTCGCATAATAAATATACTCTATTGTTTCTGATTGTAATAAACATAATATTCCAGAACAGTAAAATGAACTACTCAGTTGACATCTTTGAATATTTTTGTTCTGCAAACCTCATGTGCATGTTTAAATTGCCGGCAACGTTGTTACGAAACTCAATAATATCAGATATCAAAATTTACAAACCGTAAGGGGACGATTACACTGAATACGAATTCTAACAAAATCGTAGTAGTCTGAATATGTCAGAACTGTTCTTCAAAGCATGATGGTTACCCTGATGAAGAATTATGAATATCAGTATGTTTCCGTCTACAGGTTTTTATTTATGACACTTTTTTCTAGGACTACGATAGGCATTATCAAAGGCGATGAGTCAACGGACGATGTTTTTGTTACAACATACTACTAGTCCAGTCATTTAAGGTCTTATCTGCGGACAAATTCCTATAAAACTGATTTTTGGTATTGACCTTTATTATGGCGTTTTAATGAAGATGTGAAAAGTCGACATAGATGTCGTGCCGGCTAAAATAGTTAAACCATTTTCGGACTAGAGCGCTGAGAAAGCAACTACATTATGATGATGTATTCGTTTCCGCACCACCTTTGAGGTAGAATGCAAGGCGCGTTGTTTTTACATGGTTTTCCCCGTAGGCATAATCAATTAACTGTAATAACAGGTTTTTTTATTTTATGCTCAATAATTTTTTATTTGTACATTGAAAAATAGGGAAAAAATGTTTGTATATAATTTTCTTTTATATTCATTCGTCGTCGATATCCTCAATTTCAAATTCATCAAAAGTTGCTGACAAAACATCGAGTAGACTTATTGCTGTATTTAAATCAACAACTTCATCATTTTCTTCACTAGCGGACTCTGCGTTTAAGCATGACTGACCACGACAATGTCCACAAGCTTTAGAACATATCAATCTAATTTTTTTACATCCACATTCACAATTGCCGCCACAACCTTTTGTACAATTACAATAGATTTTGTAGATCTTGTGTAGATTAGTAGATCATCGGATGCTGGTGGCAATAAAGTTGTTATTGGTTGTAATATATTATTTTTCAACTACCAACCCCACTGTTCTGGATCAATTTCTTTTCCTAGCCAGGTTTGTATTTGATAATAGACTCGATAAATATGCTGTTGAGCTGCTGAAGAAGTGGGTGGTAATTTTTGAAATTTCACAGATGTGCTTTTTCTTGTTAGTTTAGCAAAACTGCAGTATCTGTAATTGTCAATTGAATTTTCTGATTTTGGAGCAGCGTACATTGCTAGTAGAAAATGTATTCCAGCATTGACAAGGGCAATTCGAGCGCAATTCTCATGTTGGAATATTTCTGCAGAATTATGTAAATCGGGTCTTTTTTCACACATCTTTATGACTTTAATATTTCTTTTCCCAAAAAGTATTGAAGTTGTGTCACATCCAGTCATAGGATGTAGAATTGCAGTGTGGATATCTACTTGTTGAGGCTCTCACTCGAGTATATTTTTGTTTCAACATTGTTTTTCACTGGTTAAAAAAATGGATGTAGGTTTATTGAGTATTTGTATGCGTGCTATGAGAAGTACCAATAGATCTATGTCTTCGCCAACGAGAATTGTAGTATTATTTATTAATTTTTCAATTGCTGTTTCAACTATTAACTATTAACAAAATCTCTATAGTATATTTGTCACAAAACACCCGAGGAGAAATTAGAAGTTTTGAGAAAACCCAAATACATTGATAAAAAGCAATAGAGTTGACGCGTTATATGTATACGGTATACAATACCTTATGTGAGTGCATTCTACTCGCTTTCTCGGCGATCTAGTCCGAAAACAATTGACTTTACAGAAAAATGCAAGAGACATTTTTTGTAGATAATCGTATAAAATATAAAATAATTTTATAATGACTTTTATTGACCTTTGAGCCGTAGCGTAGGTCGCGAGATATTCGCAAAAAACTGATTTTTGTGACCTTTTTCATATCTTCATTAAAACGCCATAATGAAGGTGTATACCAAAATTCAGCTCAGTAGGAATGTTTCCGCAGATTGAGGTTTAAAAACCATAAAATGACTGGATTATACGTAGTAGCACTTCGTCCGTAGCATCACCGCACTCATAGACGAAATGTCAGGCGTGAAAACCTCTCGAACACGGCCAACAAACCCAGAAAATAGTTTTCACATAGCTATCTCCCTATCTCTTTTTTTTTCTATTCAACCTCCTGTTTATTTTTTTTCTAGTATTTTCACTCATCCAGTTTAGATATCTTCATATTCATAATTTCCAAATAAAAAAATCAATATACACACCTGGAAATCAGTTTATTTTTCTCAAAAACCGACCACTCATATCGATAAGTAACATTTATATTATAACATTAAGTAATATTGTGAATATTAATACTTAATAATTGATGAATAAATTAATATTATAATTATCATTACTGAATACTACAGCAATTATTTATTTTGTTTTTTGAATTGTGTATATGAGTGAAATATAAAAAATAGCCCTGTTACTGAGCCTTGAAACTCCTAATTCAAACGTCCACTGATCGATAAAGTAACACTGTCACATTTTTATTAGTCAATACGAGTATATTATTGTTACTATTATCATTAAATGCTCCATGATCAGTTAGTTTTGTGTGTTTGTGTATACGAGCGAATTATGAAAAATAGCCCAGTCACTGAGACTTGATGCTCTTGATTTTCAAAAGGAAAACGAAGTCTTTGAATGAATTTTACGTAAAAGCGTTACTGAAAGTTAATTACATATCAACAGGTTAGCAAGCGTTGTTTTCATACAACTATTTCCAATTTGCATTTTTACACATCAGCACCATTACTGGAAACCCACAAACATGCACCAGAGATTACATTCAATAAAAATTCATTTATAGCGGCATCTGATTCATTAAACCCGTCCATGGGACCATTTCGTTCAATAAAGACCAGAAACATCTGCATAACGAGCTTTAATGTTTCATTAGGTATTTTTAATGGTTGATTTCACTTTCCAACCTGTTCGTTCATTGTCCATAACTCTATCTGTGCGTTTTGAACTCGTAGGGAATTTCTCAGAATATTTCTCGTATTCGCAAAGTAGAACATGTGATACTGAGAAAAGTAAACTAACTATATATAAGTACATTTCCATAATAGTTGGCACTAAATTCTCTGAAATATTATTGCATTAAAACCAAAACATTGTTGTCAAGGTTGTGATTACATATATTTTATCATCATTTTTTTCATCTGATTAGATGAGAGATAAGAGACAAATTAAGGCAAAAGCGTCAGTTATTTCTGAGGATTCAGTGCCTACTATTTTAGAATTATAGTTATATAGAAAAAATTCTTCCAGTGGACTCAGACATAGACTCCTGAATACATTCAGAATTGGGGGCCCCCAAAAGGGCGTCCATTTAGGATTGGCAGGTGGCGAAAAAATGGGAGATTTAAAGGAGACCAAATTTTATTTTTAATGTCTCAAAATTATCTATCGTTTCAAGCTCCTTCACTATCTACTAGTGTTTTTTGCTTTCTGTGCAGTTATTGTCTTGTATACATGTAGGACATACATTGCACTGATCTTGATCACGCAGCTACACCCAATGGATCGCAGTGTCATCTACAAACTTGTCTTCATATGTTTTTTTTTTCTATCGTTCTGATCAATGCATATTCAGATGTTCAGGTGCCTAAAGTCGTTGCAGCGTAAATTTGACCCAATTGAAATCCTGTTGCAAATAAAATACCATTACAAAGTGAGAAATATTTCGAAAAAGTATCATTTAGTGTCCGACGATTGTAGGAAATTCCAACTTGACTGTTAAAGTGAAGTTAATTCATTTCACAATAGTACATTTCTAATATCCGGCAATGTAATGAATCATTGGAATTTGTTGAAGTTTTTTCAGAAATATTCTTTCTTCTGGAAAAACATTATAATGTTAGTCGGCTTACTTCTTCGTCGTACAAAGAATATCCGAAAAAATCTACGGAATAGGGGTTACCTACTATCCTATAAAGTAACTAATATGAAAGCTTGACCGCGGTAATATACAGATCCGACGCTAATTGTAGCTCTTTCAATATATTGTCAAAATAACTACTTATCGTCTCACCTTCTGGAATGCATAAACTAGACAGATAAACAGACGCTTTTGAAAAGTTCTACTCTCACATTTAGCGATAAGCATTTCCTCTGCATAATTATATTTCAACCAGATGTAGAACTTCAGAAACGCACTGGTAATTGAATCAATAATTACATGTGGCACTCATCCAATTTCCATTCCCAACGTGACTGCAGTGGTGTCCAAATACCACATGTGGTGAGAGAAAAAGGATTTTAATTCTTGTCTATTCAATCCAACCTGATATATCGAGATGGAAATGTCTGAGTAACAAATTCAACTGATTGATTTGTTGAATATATTTCAGCTATAGTAAATGGGCATACTTGAAAACTGTTTATAAGTCAAATTATCTGAAGGAACATTTCGTTCAGGCCAGTCTTCACTTACCTACGGTTCATGAACTGACCCTTCATAAAATAACTACTCTACCAATACCACGAAGGGCATTGTATTATATCCGACAGGTGTTAGTGCAGGAGTCTTCACAGAAGAAATTCATGTATATGCTTTTGGTGATACCACTGCCGAAATCGATTTTTAATTATTGAAACGGGCACACTTGCAGCTCACTCTTGGGCTATCTGGCCTCTCGTCAGTGAAAAGTATTGTCGAAAAGTCGATCATTTCCTATAACTATAAATCAAATTCTCTCAGAGTACCATACCCCAAACAAAGCTGAAGTGAACAACATATCAGTCATCGCCCCCTCTGCCCGTAGACGAGGTACTAACCAACCTCTTATCCGACACCTATCGGATATAATCCAACGCCTTTCATGGTAATATCTTAGGAACGAAGTATTTTCACTGTACGATAAATAACAAGTGACTCATCGTTGTTTCCGAACATGGTTCAATTTGTTTGAAATACTTCAGTAGTTCTACACTATGGCATACAATTTTTGGGTTTATTACAAATGAACTTTATCAAGAAATGAATTGAAAAATTCTTTCAAATGCCGAAGATAGAAAACGGGAGTTATATAATAAGAGCATCTGACAGCTAGATGTCTGAATTGCTGCACAACACCTCCCAGGACTAGTACAGCGAAAGTCATATAAAACAAACGAACTATACCCCTTTTCATTGTTCAACGTCTACGCTCGCCGCAACTCTGCAGCGAGTGTGCGGTCACGGCAGCCGTGATTAAGATTTGTTGTGACGGCCCGTTGCCGTTACGGCTCTGGATGGGGCACGTGTGGCACGCGTTTCGCCGGCGACGGGACCATGTGCACATCTCTGGAAATGCCATTAAACTGCATATGTGGATAATAACCGTGATAACTCAATAACGAAGCTGCGTCCTTCCGGATTAACTTTATTAAAAATATGCCTCCTCGTCCGAATAAACGAACTTTTCGTGGGCGGCTCGGCGCTGAACGCGGGTGGCGGTTTGTTAATCGCGGATGAGGGGGCATTTTGGAAGGTAATGAACATTTTTCCTATGCGGACTAATGAAACGTACGAAAGTTGTCCAATGCATCTGTGAAATCTATAATAATAATAATACAGTTTATTCCATTGAATTTCAAGTAACCCATTACTAATACATTACTGAGAAATATAAAATTAAATGAACAAAACACCACGGAAAAAACTTCAAAAGAGTTTTTTGTGTGTGGTATAGCCAACCTTTCGAAAATGTAATTGAATATACAAAATTAGTTCAATTCATTCTTGGTGATGTAAACATAAAACAAAATATAATATTGAAACAACTCGTGCATAGACACTTGAATAGAGGAAAGAAAGAAAGGAAATAGACTAATAACATTGTGCGGAAAAACTCAAGCTGTCAATTTTGAAAATAATTGACAAGTTGACAGGCAAGGGTAGTGTCGTTTAAATTTTACTAGTTGATGGTTTCACGGAATATATCCTCATCACAGTTTCTCAACCAGTTTTCAATCTGTTTTTTGAATGAATTTTATCCTATCTGGTACAGAATCCCAAATGTTCACGCCCATGTAGCTACAATGTCTTTGACCGACTAATATTTTACATATTTGTGCTAAGGTGGTATATTTTTTGTTCCTAGTACTTGACGACTGTTTAAAATTGTTGAAGTTTGTTCAGTGATATTTTGCCCTTATGAATTTTAGAAGTGACTTTCAAGTAAAATAGCGGTTTGATATGAAAAACCCTGTTCTCTATGAACAAATTTCTACTGGAATAATTATTTTTTTACCATATATAATTTTAAAGATATGTTTTTGTATTACGTTCACACCACCCAATGCTATAATTCCATAATTAAGTTGTGATTGTACTTATCCATAGTAAATTGTTTTTAACTGGGGGATTTCGAGAATGTCTTTCAATAATTTGAAACGTGATAAAAATCCGCGTAATTTTCTGGTTAAATGTGACATATGTAGATCCCATTTCATATGTCGATCTAGAACCACTCCCAAATATTTGATTGTATTGGCCTCCGTTATTGAAGTTTCCTCGTTTATTTTTAAAGGACCCATGTTTGGAAGGTTATTAGTATAGGAGGTGATGCACAAGTATGTGGTTTTGTCTCCATTTAATGTTAATTTGTTATGCTCAAACCACTTGACGATTGTGTTCAAATCAACTTCGTCTTTTATTTTGAGTTGTTACCACGTGTTTGACTCATATAGTTCCGTTGTATCATCAGCAAAACTCAGAATTTCACCTGCTGATTGTTGTTTAAACAAGCTATCGATGTATACGGTGGATAAAACAGGGCCCAAAACTGTTCCATGCGGGACACCATACTTTAAATTTGGTTGATTACTCAAATTGCTGACTTTGAATTGTCCAGTGCTTTTCTGGGATAGTATGTTTCTCCATAAATTGTGTCATTCTTTTTTTGATGATTTTTTCAATACCTTTGTTAAATTTGAAATCGGTGAAATAGGTCTGTAATTGTTGATTTGAAGTCTATCACCGATCTTAAAGAGTTGTTTGATGATACCGTTTTTGAAAATATTTGGAAATATTCCTTTCACAAAACAATTATTGATGATAATCTATAATATATGGAAATTTCACGAGTCAAAAAAGCAAAATTCACACCATATGTAAAATGTAACGTGGATTTCATCATGAACCCACTTTTCAACGTTAACTTTGTTGTTGTGTGTAAAAACACTATTTTTGATAACGGAATTGAAACAAGCGAAGTAGTGTTTAGATCTGGAATTAACGAAGGCCAAAGTACGCCTTTGTAAATTGGAAGACACGGGAAACTTCTAAAAAACATCTTGAAGTGAAAGGCGATTCCTTGGAAAATTATAGACCCATGACGATTTGCAGTAATTTTTCGAAAGTTTTCGAATACGGATTTTTGGACAGGCTGATGAATTTTATGAATGAGCATAATATTTTGACAAATAGCTAGCACGGTTTTCGACCTGGTAAATCAACAACTAGCGCAATCTATGACAATCTCATAAACCATATAGAACAAGGAGAGGTCCGTATGGGCATTTTCTGTGACCTTGAGTCGAACTTTCGACTATGGTATTAGAGATGTTTGTCTGAAATGGCTAAAATCATTCATTAGATGTCGTTCTCAGTATGTGAGTTTGAAACATCAACATAATATAACTCGTAATGTTTCATCCGTCAATACCAATAGGTGTTCCACAAGGACATAAATGAAATCGCCAATTCCTTTCCAGATATTGAGATAACTATTTATGCAGACGACACTTCTCTACTGATTTCCAACAAAAATCAAATAGAACTAAAAGAAACATGTGCAACTGCTCTATGCCAACTAACTTCTTGGTTCAATCAAATCACTCTTTATTTCAAAGCAGGCAAAGTTAACCTTGTGGAAGGAATTGGTAGATGTAGATATACACACACACCTCTGCCTATAAATAACAGCTGTATATTCTTTGGACTATACGTTGACTCACATTTAGATTGGAAAGAACTTTACAAGCTCATGATTTCCAAACTTTGATCTATCCACTTTATCTTCAGAAATCTCAAAGTTGTTTTGACACAGCAACAATTATTAAACTTATAGTTACTACGATCAAGTGGAGAGTCAACTGAGGTATGATATTTGCCTATGGGGAGACTACGCTGTCGAATAACGTCCTCGTATCTCAGAAAAAAATCATTAGGTGTATTGCTGGTGTGAAAAAAGACTATTGTTGTCGAGTACTCTTCAAAAGATTTGAAATTCTGACCTGTACAGGCCTCTACGTATTTGAAGTCTGTATTTTTGTGTTCAAAAATAAAGACTTTTTTATAAATAATTATTTCCACGAATACAACACACGTAAGGATGAAAAGAGAAATGAAAATTTCAATTTTCTATACCACTTTTAATTGTAACTAACGTTACTGCAGTTTCGTCCTATATGGACATTTTCAAACTTACTTAAACAATAAACTTTATTTCATTTCTCTTTTCATTGTGTAACGTAGTAACGGCTACATCTATCAATTTACACGTAAGGATGATTTAAGATTACCACTCTCTAAACGCAATATTTCCTATAAAGCACCAGCTAAAATCGGCGCAAAGTTTTTTAACAACTTACCTTCTCCATCGAAAGCATACAACATGAACGTTCTTTCAAAAAAAACTCAAAGGATACCTGGTTGAGAAATGTTATATACTCTTTAAATGAATACTTTTAACTTTAACTTTTATTCAATGTGAATCTGTATTTTTATGTAAGTCAATATTCTGTGTACTATGTATATGAATGATTATCATGTAAACTTGTTTTCGTAGTGTTACATAATCCTTAATATACTGTTATTTTCATTTAAACATTCCTTCATTTGAATCCCGACCGTTCTTATACAACTATGTAAATTGATTTGGTTTGACTTGATTTGAGCACTCGGTAGGGAGAGGCAAGTGGAACTCACTCTTAAAACGAAAAACGTCCACGTCGGTATTCTTGGGTTATGATGAAAGTAATAATAAGGGACACAATGAAGAAAAGAGAAATGAAACATAGAAAGTTTCATTTCTCTTTTCTTCATTATCATTTCCTACCACGTAGTAACGGTTACATCCATCAATTTTTATTAAGGGTCACCTTACTATTAGCAATTGAATGATGACTTGTCATCAAGTAAATTGAAACTCGCCTTTTATCTTCGTATAATAAATGAACTGTACCTGATTAATTTGGTTTAAAAGAATTTGAAGATAATAAAGACGATATTATTATTATTATATTTACACTAAATTCTGTTACCTTTGGTAGAAATCGCACGTCAGAAGGTAAGACCTCGTTGATCCTTAGCTGATACAACATCTAACTTCTGAGGGTTACCGTTCGTGAGGGATCCCCCAGACGAACAGTATATTAACAGAAAAACAAGTTTCAAACAGAACATTTCTAAACAGCAAAAAATTTCACAAGAGAGAAGTTTAATTCGAAAACTGAATTTTTTCTCACATGTTTCAATTCCTAATTATGTAAATTCAACTTTCAATTATAATAATCAATCAAGTAATATATACTAATTAGCTGACTTGGCGAAGTGCGTATGGCTTTGATTATTATATTACCTTTTTTATATTGTTTTTTGAGGCACAAAGTCGGTTCACACTATCACGGACAATATTGTCAGGACATTTTCTTGCTCAGCAATAGATTTTGTGTCAGAAGATAGAGAAAAAAAAGATTGAAACAAAAAAGCAATAGAAAATATATTTTATAGAAAAAACTACATACATGTTGAATTCCACTCTTAACAAGCATTCAATACAATATGTATTGTAATGTAATGCATTAAATAAAAATTGTTTCAATAATCATTACGGTAAGTCATCTCATCAACAGATTGTTACTCTCAAACTGCAATAGCTCAAAAAGCAAAACAGTAGATCTATTGCAAAAATAGTAGACCTGTCAATGATGAACACGGCGCACCTCTCTTGTGATTTCTTCTTCATATGCAGTATACTTGCATTACGACTTCGTTGAAAAAGATTAGATTTTCTCTCTCACGGCATAGTAAAATAACACATAACCTAACAAACCGAACATCTTCAATTTGTCTGATATTAATTTTTTTTTCATACTTTTTCGAATGTTTCAATAGTAATTCTGCTCTTTAGGGCGGAGACAAATTCAACAAATCAAAAATCATGAAAGTCGGTCCAGATATAAATGGTGTTGATAACTAACAAGGTTTTGCAACTCGTTTGTTTCATATATTACATAAATCTACTTCTGTGCTACTTCTTTAAATATTAAATTGACGTAGTAAACATTTTTAAATTACCATAATATGTCCCTTTATGTAAGGACCCTCCTGTGATAAGTGAATAACCAGTCGTCCTAGCATGCAAAGATGCAATACGTATCAGGATCAATAACCTATACTGATGTGATAAACCCCAGAAAGCTTCCGAAGGGGATGAACAAGGCACTTTTGGAGCAATTATTGCCCTAGGGGATAGATAAAAGACAGACCCGATGCGTATACAGTTCGCAATCTATCTCTGTATATGCTTTTCCAAAGACGAATTAGGGGTTCTCTTTGAAATTCGCCAAATTCATGTTATCCGATAGAGATTTGGATTTTTCTTTGAAAACGGCATTCCCGGATTTGGCAGAACGAAATGGAATTATACAAGAATTTCTATAACTCTATGATATTAGACATATTGTATGGATCACTGGAAATAGTTTATCCCCAACTTCATGCGGATTATTTTCAAGAAAAAGTGTTTAGTTTGAAATCCTCTATATAATAAACAATGACGCATTTATTTTTCACATCCTGGAATATTCCACTTTCGATGAAAATTTGTCAACAGTAATACTGCAAATAGTATATGGGAAGTTTTTTGTTGTTATATTGTTCATATAGTTTAAACCAGTTTCTATTTTTAGCAAGTTAATAAATGTTGATTTTTGTTGATAAAATAATTTAGGTAGGATCATATCGAAGAAGTATGATCTCGGCACTACAGATAAACGTGATTTTTTTTGGTAAAAGACCTAAGACGTACATTAAAAAGAGGATACCAGCCGTTTATATTCTTTAGTACCTACCCCACCCTGTATACAAGTAAATTTCAACATTCTGCAACTGCTAGAAATTTACATGAAAGTTATGTTATCCAATCTAAATTTTAAGCGTTCCATTCTATGTTAAACTTATCTCGCAAGAAATTTGCAAAACGACATTGTAACTTTAATAACTTGAAAATTGCATGCGCATTCCTAAAAATAGGTACGTCGACCAGAAAGTTGAAAACTGCTTCTGTTGCCTGTTACTTTGTAGCGCTGATGAAATCTGATACGACTCGGGGAAAGTGAATATAATGGATGATTCAATTCTCGCGACTAGTAAAATATAATGTCTATTAACGGAGCCAGAACGACTTTCTATATATATATATATATATGTATCGTTTATTTAGCACAAGCTAATGCAGTTACAATATTAGTCTTAATCTAGGTTAAAAATTTAAATGTCACAATTAAAATTTAAAAT
>WOGP01000237.1:0-27913 GCA_015342065.1 Leptinotarsa undecemlineata
CGCAAGATGTTTTGTGGATTTTTATAATGTTTTTAGCTGGTTGATCTCTAGTTGTTGGAGTAAATGCAATAAATTTAGTTTTTTCAACATTGACACTCAATAAATTAGAACTCAACCAGTTGAAAATCATTTTGATGCCTATTTCAGTCTGAGTGTATACTTCTTCCCACGTTTTTCCAACAAAAGTGATAGCTGTGTCATCAGCAAATGAAGTTATTTCACCATTGAAGTCAGAAATTTTAAAGATGTTGTTCATATATATAAGAAATAAGATGGGTCCTAATACAGTTCCTTGGGGTACGCCCCGGGTAACTATTAGTGGGTCGCTGAGAGAGTCGTTTACCTTGACAATTTGTGTTCTATTTGTCAAATAGTCTTCAAATATTTTCAAAGCAATACCCCTCACACCAATGTAAGCTAGACGTTGAAGGAGTATATTATGATCGACAGTGTCAAATGCCTTGGCCAAATCCAAAAAGACAGTTATGCATTTTTGTTGATTTTGGAAACAGTTGTTGATTTGGTTAACAATCTCAAAAACTGGTGTATCAGAACTTAGTAATTGTTCTATCTGTCTCTCACAAACTCAAACACAGTGTTTTCCTCCATCAAGTCCATCTCAAAACATCGCTGTATATTAATCTTTACTGGTCGACATCGTACATTCCAATGGAACTTGGAAGTTGTTTACCTGTAGTCAAATCCGTGCAAATCACCGTAAAACATTCGGATATCACATTTCGCTTCCGTCCGTTTGACCCCAAGATCGCGATGAACTCGGCAAGAAACTTATTTGGCGCGTGCCGTCTGTCACTTGTCGACATGAAGTTGTAGATTAGTGGTACACGAAGCACGTGATAGAGCCAATAATGCAATAAAAACAGCATATGGGCGGAACTATATGAACTTCACACCCAATCGAGCGGTTGCGGCATATTATCGGAAGTGTGTGTGACATACCTGTTCGTTCAGCAGCTTGCCGACTACTTGATGCGGTAGGTCAGTGTCAGGTGAAGAGTGCCCTCTTGATTGATGACTGTCATAATTTATGTGTTGTTTCACGCGGATTTTTTATTGTGGAACGGGCCGACGGTGACGCGGCGTTGCCAGACATCCTAAGTGAATTGGGTGTTAGAAGTGATACTGTGAATTATATGATTGTTGGCTTTATAAAAGTTATCGGTTCTTTGGTGTTTTGGCACATTCATGATTAATGAAAGTCAAAACTTTTACATACCTACTTCTTAGCATTAGACAACTGGAGATTGTTATTCGGATTTCAAATAATTTTCTGTATTACTTAATATTAGTATTGATAGTCTTCATATAATAGTCTACATGTAGAAAACGTTTCTAGGTATTCATAAACATATAAATAGCACCCTTGTAGATTGAAAAGATGTTGGAGTTTTCAAATATATAAATTGGATTTGAAAATAAATTAGTTTGATTCCATTGTTGAGGAAACAAATCAAAATTGCATTGAAATGTTCCATAATAATCATTGTAGTCAATAACTGAGATAAATATTTGTGATTGTGAACACAAAAAAATTTTTCGATAATATGTATTTGGGAAAGCAATAGATGTATTCATAATGTGATTGTATCAAAAGTAAGGTTATATCCTAGAGATGGGTCTATTTTGAGCTCTATAGGGCAGTAAAATTTTAAAAAGTTTTTAAAACTACTTCCAACCTTTTTGGTTGTAAGTAGTTTTTAAAATCACTGTGAAGATGCTTCCAAGAATATTACAGATAGGTGATTGGATCAAGACATTGCTTTTGAAATTGAGCGAAGCAATTCGAATTTTTGGTATTGCCCAAATCGCAACTAAACTAAATATTTTACTGCCCTGTAGAGCCAAAATTAGACCATCTCTGGGATATAACCTTATTTTTGCTACAATCACATCGAAAATAGCGTTTTATTGATCATTAGAACATTCTAGAAAGAGCCACCGATTTTTTGTAAGCTTCAAATAGACTGCAGAAGAATAGACTAGAATAATAGACTAGTGTTATTATAGAGCATAGTATTTTTGAAGTACTATGAAAAGTAAGTTCTTCGAAAACTCGTTCGACAAAAAAAATCAAAATGAATAATGGAGATGTAGAAGAATCTAGTAGATCAAGGATGGTGGACAGAGGGCCGTTAAAAGAAATAAAAGGTTTAAACAGTTGGAAAAATACACAATTGATTGAAATGAGGCAGAACTTTTAAAATTTTCAATTTAGAAGATATAGAAAACTAGTATAGAGCTGCAACATAGGTCATTGAGATTTTTTGTGATAAACTAAGACTAAAACATAGAACTAACATATGACTTACTTAAAAAAGTTGTAGCTGGGTCAAGTCTTAAAAGTGAAAGACTGTTTTCTCTCACCTCCCACCTTTCAGTATTATAACTATATAATAATTGCCAATTTGCCAAGATAAACATTTTAATGATCTAGAAAATTGACTTCGTCAAAGGTTTGTTTGCCGTGGTCTGCAGGTTTTATGTTATAGCTGTTGCAGTATGCACATCGTACAACACAGCTTACATACTACATTGTTGGATTGAAAATTGACAGTTGTCTGACAGATGGAAGATTTTCATCGTCCAGATGAAAACGAGGCTGTTCTCCAGCAAACATACTGTAGAATGTATCAACGGAAAATATTCAGAAACAGTGTTGACATCTAACAAATAAAAAATCGATGTCTCCTGAAATATTCCATTATTGACCGCAGACATTTCCTATTTTTTGTACATTTTCCTTGAATTCCCCCTCCAAGCAAGTGAGTCGAAAGTACCTAGTTTCCATCAACGGCAAATCCAGACAAGACTGACACGCACCTTCGCTAATTAATGATATTCAAGCAGACGAATCGATATTTTTCGATCGAAACGCTCCCCGCACAACTCCACATTCCGGTAAACAATTGTCTACAGTAAATCTCAGCCAATGTGACAACCCCGCCGATCGTCGATATGATTAACGGATGCCGTGATTTGTTTACGTAACGCTTTTTTTCACGACCCGATCTAGTTACTAATGGATGGAGGTCACGGCTGTCTCGATTATCTTGCGGGTCCCCTTGCAGACAGTCTATTGTTTCTCTCTCGGTTACGATGCTAATTGTGGCTAAACTAACAGGTGTCGGGTGCTAATCTCCGCTTCTTCTCTCCGTCTGTGAGGTCGCCCGAACAATAATCAAGTGCGCCACGTGCGTAATTTAATCTCCTTTAACTACCTTCCGTGGTGTTTTGGCAGACCGCTAGGCAAAGAAACAACGTGTTGTCCGTGTCGGTGTAAAGGAATGGGTGGAATGTCTCGTCTGGTATCACGACAACTACCACAGTTACATCTCACGTAGTTCATACTTTATTGAGACGGTGTAAGAAACGTGGCTTCTTTGAAATCGAATTTGTCAGAAGTGGATCTGATTACATCCTTAGTATTTTGGTTGCTATAATGGTTAACATGTCATTATTTCTACGTTTGCGTCTGATAACCCTGGTAGCCAAGGCTAATAAAGATTGAAAAGTGAAGAAGAAGATTGAGAAAGCTGTCAAATCATATGTTAGGTTATATCTTCAATACTTTTCTTGAAACTACTTGAAAATATGACCTTTGCATTCAATCCATCCTCGAGTTGAGGATTTTCTGCTTGAAAAATTTAAAGTTTGTTGTGAGATTGAATAAAGTTAGGAAATGAATCATCTTGAGCGACAAACAAGGTACTAATATAAGGTTAGGTTCGAAGTGAATCGCCAAAGTTTATTTGGATCTCACCAAAACAAACCCTACCAAATGCAGCACTTCTATATCAAGGCAGTCCATTACTTTATTCGCTATAGATAATCTTTCAGCTCCGATAGTAAGAGTGAAACTGCCAAACGAGGAAAAAATGATTCAGTCTGCTGCGGAGACGAAACGCCGGATCTTTCGACAGTCCAAGTATTTTTGATTCGGCAGAAGTGGTCTGTAAACAGGTCTTCTAGACTAAGTGGATCCAATGTGTCATCCACATTGAAGTCTAACTACTGTGCGATTGCATTTTTCGAAGGATGGCCATGGATTAAGTGTTTGTGGCACGGTTAACAGCAGCTTCATCATTTCCCAGGCCAGAGTGCCGGGAATCTAGACCAGAGATAATTTGTTAACTCCTCTCATTGAGGTGGGTTATTTTGGCATTCCAGTACCAACTTTGACGTTGCCCCTATAGAGCTGCTTGGTTATCTGAGAAGGCTTTAATTGATGTACCATCTATCTCTCCACACATCAATCGATGGCATAAAGTGTCGCCAGGAAAAAAGTGGCATAGGTCTCTAGACAGACTGATGTTTCTGTCATTAGTCATGGGACTGTATAGACCTGCGCCAGAAAATGATGATGTGAACACCTATCTGTGCTTAGATCTAGTCGTCTCTTTTCGGGATTAGGTTTGTATAACTAGGCCGAAGTTGATTTTTGGAGGCAACTCAGGTCACTCCCAAAATGCTGTGCAGTGTGCAGAGTTCGTATATTGTCCATGTAACCTATCTAGAAAGATGTGGAGGGGAGATAGGTCTCTGTTAACTAGAGAGCTTCGGTTGAACCATTTGTTTAGGAGCTTCGTGCTAACAATTGCTTCTTACATGATCATATCATATATAAGACCCGAAAACAGGGGAGTGATACAGCAAAAATTCTAAAACAATAGAAAACACAACTAACCTATCGAAAACAAGCACTTGTCCTGGACACTAGAACTGTAATATTCTTCTCAATGCCCGCTTCACTAACCAAATTGGCGGCTTCAGAAGATGAGGACATTCCTTCGGTAAACCAAACACTCATGCAAAAAAGAAAACAAAAGAAACCAGACATTAGGGGTCGAGTAAGTTAATTCAAACCTCCGAGAGTGTCTTTACTCTGCATACTTTTCTGGTATCCTCACTTAAATAAATCAAGAGGTGTCGAATCTGGCGACCGTGACGGATATTACATGGAACCTCTTCCTACAATTCAATGTAGTGGATAACGTTGGTCCAAATCATTTGCGTACTGAAGGCGATTTGATGTTGCAGGGAACAATGGTCCTAGACAATATGCCTTGATTATTTAACAGTGTTCACTCCACTGATTGCTTTTCTTGCTTTCGTTTGAGGTGGTCGAAATTCAAGATTAGGTGGTCGAAATTCAAGATTATTTTCGTCAATTTCTGACAATTGATGTCAGAAAAATTAAAATTTAAAGAGTTTCAGAAGAATCAATACCTACTTAGCTACTACAGCTAAAAAGAATAACTGTGAAAGAAGCAGGCCGAAGAACAGAAAACAGATACTTATAAATATATAACAATAAATCATTCAACATCCAGGTATAATAAGATCATTTATAACAGATTTTAAGTCTTTGTGAAGATGAAAGAATCAGACTCGTGACTATCATCAGTGCTACTGTAAAATATGTTTATTACGATCCTTTGTAGGTGAGAAGATTTACCCTATTAACCAATTACGGCAAACCACCTCAGTCTCACTTTCGTTGACCCGAAAATCTTTCACACCCATCAAGTTAATCACCGATTTGTTCGCAACCTCCGGCAACATTGTCCTCCTCTCATTAGCCCCGCCTACCATAAATAATTATTTTTCCGGCTCGTGCCAGCCGTGATAATAACATTAAACCACTACGCTATTTACACTACATTCACAAAAGTACGAGCAGCAGGTGTCGGGGCCCTCCACAACGACGAATGAAACCGCTTTTTCGGACAATAACAATGAGCATTATCGCATAAAAGATGCACTTGTCAGAGTCGTTTATCTCACTTCGTGTTGACATCGCTGAAATGTAAACAAAACGCATATACCTACTGGCCTACTGGGATGAATGACGGGCACTTCCCACTTTCTCGTGTTATTATATTCATCCGATGGCGCCTAATACGTTTGTGGTTTATTATTACTCCACCCTCTTTACGTCCAATTAAATAATAGACCAACCAGGCAATTACGTCAGCTACTTCATTTATACTGGCTATTGTCTCTTTTCATCGGATTATTTAGTGATCCGTGCCGTGCATCCAACAGGTTGCAATTCCTGGGAGATGACAGGATTTACGAAATAAACGTGGGAATTCGGAACAGCCCGTCATTTGTTTGTTGTTCGAGATATTTGGGAACTTTTCGTTTGCTTTGGTTCAAAAAACTTAGTTAGAATTTGTTTTTTGACAAACGGCCTCAAGTTAAACTGGGAGTAGGCTCAAAAAAGGAAGAAGGCAATCAATTTTAATTGAAATAAGTATACATAGATGTGTAGATCATGCAAAGAAGTAAGTTTCAGACACAAACTGAAAGAAAGTCCTCCTGAAGCAGCTACTTTCATATAAACATTGAATTACACGAAAGAAAAAAAATTCTTTCGAAACAAATACATGAACACTAAATTATACAAAAAATAATTTTCTCTACCCAGTTTGAAATCCAAACATTCCTTATGGAGTTGAATCAGAATCATTCTGAGAATTCCTACACAATAAACTAAATGAAAGGTAAAAATTTCACTTTCACTGGTAGACATCGATGTTTCGTCCGTAAGACAGTTGCCTTAGGGCTGTTCAGTACCAATCTGGATAACATTATAAGAAAAACACACAATTCATTCATAAAATTACGATTTTATTCCACGGAAAGAGTTTGATCTACTCATGTCATCGATGACATCGTAATGACATTCATTCGCTTATTTGATTAAATCCCACATTTTTTATCAAGATGGAGTAGTAGAATGCCAAAAATTTTCTTTCACAAAAATTAATCACTCTCAAGAATATAACTTTTTCCACATGTTCTATTTGATAAAGAATATTGAACACTATATCCAGGACATCAATGTTTTACCATGTACGAAAGTAACTATTATTGATTCTGAAGAATAACTACTTGACATGCTATTTCAAGTGTTATATCATCATAGTGCTCTTTAGCATGGTCTATATACTGAAGTTTATCAACTGTACAATGAAATTTACATAAAACTCTCTTTATTTCACTAAAAATAGGGGATATTTGTCCTTTCTTTCATTCCCATATTAAATTTGGGAGCTCCTCTGCTACGTTAAAAATTTTCAAAATACGCCAAAGTACCAATTAAAATTTTTACCTTGATGATAAAAACGGTAATATGAACTGATATTATTTAACTAGCACTTAGGGTTTTACATTTATTCCAAAGTATATTAAAATGTAGGATAAATCATATTGTTTCTCTTTTCTAGTTATTTATATTTAAATATATATAGGACATTTCAATTCCTTCACATATCTTCTGGTTAAAAACCTCTTGTTATGGTAACCTCTTTGGTATGGTAAGAGCTCCATGATTACTTCTTGCTGGTTTAGCAGTATATCAATAATATGGAATAGGGTTTAGCACTATATTAACGATAGAGAATAGGAAGCATAGAGTAGCCGACACGATCACCAGATTTACCTCCAGCGAATTCGTTTTTGAGTATTTACATGTTAAATGTCGAATGTAAGACAATTGAACTTTTGTTTCTAGAAGATTGACGACTAACTATTGTCAAGCCCAATTTATTGTCGTTTCCTGGCCTACAACCTTTAAAACATTAAACCGAACGTTGATGTATTTTTCTCTGAACATTTATAATTATTAAAAAAACTATTTTCGTTGTAAAACGGTAAATAAATAATAAACCATTTTCCCAAGTCAACAAGAAAAATAACTACTGTAATTTATCTAAATCTAAAAATGTATCACTACCTATAATTGACAAGAATGTGTAAAACTATGACTAAGTAATAGGTAGATTTTTGAAGTAAAAATCAAAAGATGGTTCATTGGATAGATACCGAATTCATCCAACAAAAAAGTTAGCCTACACTAAAAGTTTATCTAGATCTAGAAATCTATGACTATGTTATAAGAAATGTGTGAAACAGTGAAGAATAATAGATTTTCAAAGTTGAAATCAATAGATGATTTATTGGATGGATGCCAAATTCATCCAACAAAAAAGTTACCTAACACTGTAAGTTTGTCTGAATCTGAAAATTAATGGTCATATTGGATAAACATATGTAAAACAATAAAAGAGTGATACATTTTCAAAATCTAATTTAACAGATGTTAAGTTAACCAACACTGTTTCTCTAGATCTACAACAAAACATTTTGGACAGATTAATACAATACGAGAATAGGATAGATAAACTTCAATATCATGATTGAACTTCAATATCATATTGATGTGTGCAATTTCTCAATCTTCTTCATTTCAACTTTGGAACCCTTCATTTGCTATTTGCGTTCTGTATATGTGAACTTGCAACAAGCGAGTATGTGTATTAATAATTTTTCAAGGCGTCAAAATAATCCTTGGTTATCTAACCGTACACAAATAAACATAATATGTAATTCTGCAACGTGCTTATAGTAATTTTGTTGCATTATGCCTTACGCTGAAGTTATATAAATTACAGAATAATATCCATTACAGCTACGAATATGCTGCTAGATGTAACACATTTTCTCGGAATTTCCATTCACAAAAACTACTGAGAATGTATCTTTTTTGCTTGATCACGATGGCTTCTATGTGTGTTCCACTTGTACGAGTCATATTTATTGTTTGATTGAAAATTCCGATATTTGAGTTTTGAAAATTTCATTGTTTTCTTATATCAACCAAAAATAGAATATCTTTGGTAGTAAATCATTATCTAGGTTTTATCATTGTACAAACTTGAGAGATAACAGAGTGAAACGAAACATCAGATGGTGTTTTATATATCATAAACATTTTCACGAGATTTTCCAATTGGGAGAAGCTTACGCCAATTTTGCAGGGGAAATCTCACATTTATTTGGCTCTTCCATATTCTAGATCTGAAGCGTGCTTTATAGTTGATTTTTGATGATAATCTAATCTCCCAAAAAGATGTGGTGAATACAATTTGGGAGGACCATGAAATACCAAGTGAGGCCAAATGTTCAATAAAATATGTATTGTTCCAAAAACTAACCTGAAGGAAAACTAATCTATGTATATACACAAGGTTTTTATTTTAAAAATTCTGATGAAAATGAACATGCAACATAAATCACAACGACAGTAGATCGTCAGTCATAGGACGTCTCTAAAATATTAACTTTTTGCCGGATTTAAGACCCAAATATCACGAATGACCATAAACAAAAAGGAATTTGTATAAACAAAATGTATGGTTACAAGTATATACACGAGATTTTTATTCGCAAAATTCTGTTGAAGATCAACATGAGAAATCACAACTAGAAAATCGTCAGCCATAAGGTATCTCTAAAATATGAAATTTTTGCCGGATTTGAGACCTAAATATCACGAATGAACATGCACAAAAACAAATTTGAACAAAATGTATGGTTACAAGCATATACACAAGGTTTTTATTTGCAAAATTCGGCGGAAGATGAAAATGAAGAAAAATCACGACAGAAAATCGTCAGTCATTAGGCGTCTAAAATATTAAATTTTTGCCGAATTTGAGATCCAAATATCACGAATGAACATGAGCAACACATGAGGAAAATGTATGGGTACAAATTGTACTTATTACACTTTTGATGTTTGGTCAACATTTGAAAGAAACGCTCTCAATGTCAGTCATAATAATAAAAATTCATAATAAAAATATTAACAATTGACAAACATTTATACTACGGGGAAAAATAAAATTACAGTTATATCCGACAATATTGTTTGCAGATACCGGAATCGAGTAATGAAAAGACTTGTAAAAGCAAAACCAGTATAAAATTCATATTCATAAATAACTAAGACACATATCTAAAGAGAAAATAAATGAATTAATTAATGAAAAAATTTTAAGTTGAATTGTGGTTGCAGCTTTGACTCTGAACAATAATGATTTTCTATGAGATGGGAAAATTTACAATATGTTTCCAATGACTTGCGTAAGAAAATTGAAACACACCTTTTTTTTTATTCAGTCGTCGCTGCGAATTAGCTGAGAAAAAAAATATTAAATATTTAGATGTAGGCAGTTTTTGATAATTATTGAAACTGCCCAACTCAGTTTTTAATTTAGCCGTTTTTTTATACGGCAATAAAGAATACGGCAATAAAGAATTCAACCAATATTAATAATTTTTCAATTCTGAATACTGAAATTAACTAATTTTATTAAATTATAAAACAAACTTTACAACGTGAAAAGTAACTGAATATAATGAAATAATACTCAACGTACAAGTGTCAACTTATTTGGTTATTGCTCATAGCACTAAATATCCCCAGAGTTCACTGTTCTGACTAGTAAGTTTGGCGCGCAAAAAATTTAAATCAATTTTTTCAAGAATATTGTTTATTTGATTGTTCCTCTTAGCTATGAAAAACTTTTACTTTCAATAATTAAACTGATGACCCATTAATCCAAATATTAATTTCTTAATTCACATTGGCTCCGTATATTTCCAAGAATGTTCATCTATCTCGGAATATTTAGCGACGGTAGAGAGTAGAGAGCATGGCCCGCTCGCATCTGACTCCACAAATAAGTTAAATCATAACCTAAAATAGCTCCGACGCTAACAACGCAGAGAATCGTCGAGCTCTTAAAGTCTTGCCAGTTTCGATATAATAAGGTCGACCTTTTAAATTCTAACCATACAAAAGCTAGTTCCAAAGCGACGGAGTATCGCGCTGGTTGGACTTCCAAAAGCACCGGTCATTGGCGGAGGCGTTTCAAATTTCGGGGGGGTCTAGAATTTCAATAGAAAAATACTCGTACGCGAACAGGATTTGGAGTGTGGAATTGATCATTATATTCCAAAATCTCGAAGGCATTGGCCTTAGTTTTACGATCTTCTTTGTAAAATGCATTTATTTAATTTTTTAAAGTTGGTTCTAGTCCTTGAGATGAGGAAATGGAAATATTTTTTCATATTTTTCTTGCATTCTACCCGACTGTATTTAATTTATTAATATAATTTTCACCCTAAATATTCAAGTAACCTTTCACACAGCTTTTAGGTTTTTTAATAATAAAGGTAAGCGGTACAGGATATATCATGAAGAATTTAACAAATACACCCGATATTGAAAGTGCGGCTATGCGAATAAAAAAGTACAGAAAAGAAAGCTTATTGGACATTATATCTGGTTTTTTGACAACACAGAAATTCCTATTTGAATAAAACAATGACCATTGGAAAAAATATACCTACTTCATTAAAAAACAAAGTTGTGGATCCAAATAAAAAGGAAATATTGATCAGGGTAAATCACAAAGTTTATTCGTTTGGAGACAAAAAAAGTTTTCTATATGCTCTCTATATGCACTTTGCCATGTTCAATTCTCGATCTCTCTAGAGCGTTTGGTATCACTTCTTGAGATTTTTTTTTTGCTAAAAAATATGCTTCAACCACGTAGGGTTATTAGAGTAGATTCAGTGACACAGATTATGCTAGTGCTATATTTCGTGTAAAATATTATTGTGTTTGAGAAAAGCTAAGAGATTGTCAGTATTATAATTTTCTCCTAATATGTCTTTGAGTGAACGGGTAATATGGAAATTGAGTCTATCATTATGATATAGAACGCATTGGGTTAACATATATTCAACATTTCCTTTGCTAGTTTGTCCGCCATCTCATTACCTGCTATTCCTATATGCGATGGAATCCACATGAAATGAATTTGTCCAGGATTCTTACAGACAAAACTGGAGTCTATGGTATCAAGGGTACAATTAGTTAGTGCCTAATATATGTACCAAGAAGAAAAGTCAATATTAACAATGAAACATCAGTAATGATCTACTAACTGCACTGAGAGTAGTAAAGATTGTATCTGCACAGTCAAATCAGCACATATTTCACAAGGTAATACAAGCGTCAAATTACTTTTGAATTCCATATAATTGATAGCATCCTCACAAATAATCAATTCACGAAGTTTATGGGAATTTGACTCAAGTACAAACTAATTATATTTATTGTTTGCAAGAAAATCAATAGATTATATTTTTCAGTCCTGAAAACCAACTTTTCTATCAAGTCAGTTGATCTATCAAACTTTGTGAATTCCACATTGAGCTGCGATATTGCATTTACTAGCGTTATAAACAAAACACAAATTATTCAAAATACCATTCTTAAAATCATATACAAGAAAGAAAGACGATTCTCCACATCAGAATTGTATCAACTAACGAACCTTTTGAATATTCGCAATTTATATATCCTACAAACCTTTATCTGGATATTTAAACAAAAACCTCAACAATATGTTCATCAATCTAGAGTCATAAGATATACCACATACCTCTCACTGAAAGTTCCTAGATTCAGCAAAACTCACACTCAAAGAAATATCCTTTATTTAGGCCCAAAAATATACAATGAACTGAAAGAATGTACAAATCTTCATAAATTTAAAGCAGACTCAAAAGCATACCTATATTCTTCAACATAGCCATCTTCAAAATACTTTTTTTAAGTAACACTGTTTGATTCTATTTCTCCCCTGCTCAATTCTTTCAACAACAAAAAAAAAATTGCTTATCTATGTTCACACTATTATGAAATGGATGAGAGTGTTGGTAAAACTGTGGCACAAGCCATTATGATTTAGGCAGAGGCACTAGCACAAATCATCTCATTATTTATGCATATATTTCTATTTTATTTGTATATCATACTTGTAAATCATACTTGACGTTTGTACAACACATTATTAGTTTAGTTTGGAAAGGTTGGAAAATTTGAAAAAAAATCGTCAGCAATAGTGTTTTTCTAATTGAAAATAGAGTAATATTCAATTTTAATTCATTTGTTGTACTCATCTCAATCTTAACAAACTTACAAGTCACAACAATGAAACTCGATAAGTCAAAACACTGCTATGTGCTTAATTTTGATATAGATATTTTCCATATTTTGACTATTTCGTGTTTTGCAGTACGTTAGGTAACTTCGTTCTTGTTAGTTCTATATGTCTAGAAATAGTATAACTGTCTTAGCTCCATGACTATAAGAAAATAATGAAAATGTTTTCCCCATCCTACGCTTGAAATTTCAGTCCTACTTTTCATTCGGGTCATTTGGTTCAAGTGGCTGCTCTGAAAGACTTCCCCAAGAAGTTGGTATACAGCAATTTTTTTAAAAGTGCCAGTATTTGCAGTCTGGTCAGACTGCACCTCATTCAACAATTTGGTACTATGTCGTTAGAAATGACAATAAGTAGGTATACTCTGAGCACTCTAATTCGTTACAATATTGACCCAACATCCGACCAAGATAAAAACAAAAAACCACTGTTTTTGTAGCAGTGTCTGCAAATGTAACTTATGAAATTATATAGCTAAAACTATCTAATTACACCATATTACACGCGAGTGTTAAAAATCAAACCACGCTATTGACGGTATAGACCATTTTCTTTTTATATCAAACAGTCTGAATCTGGAGTCATGTTAATTCATTCCACTAGGAAGTGACGCCATACTTACGTAATTTAACATTCTATGGTATATTTTATTAATCGTGGATAGTTGAATTTGACGTCAGTTTCTATGATTAAAATCAAGGCTCTACAGACCACAGAACTCATAAAATATAATTATGTGTTCTGTGTTTTAGACCCTGAGGCCACGCTGTATGATTTGTGTTTTGTGATGGTTATATCAAAAAGGGGATATTGAGTGGTACATTTTAAAATTGGATTCATTCAATTCAATAACAGTATATAATAATATATATCTACAGGCGTGTTTTTTATTTCTTTAAACCACTAAAAAATAATACAAAAATTTGATTTTCTGTCATCTCTCAGTTATATCACAATATCACACCAGCAGAGAACGAAATAACAGACAGAACACACCTAGCTGGTCAGTCAGTAGTTGTGTTCCAGCTCTGGTCTTGGTCTTTGAATTCGTCAATATAAAACTTTGGAATTTGAGTCAAACAATATTTTACGATGATTTCACTCCGATTTTCGATGAATTTCATGAACATTCTCGCATTTCTATCACACCGTGTAACTACACAGAAAACGGAGACTGCTTTGTAGATGAATAAATACTTTGATTTACTTTTCGAGAACCTCTTGTATATTTGCTTGGTTGGTATTATTAAAACGAGTGATATTAGGTGTGGAAGTTATTCCTTGATTTGTATTTCGGAAATCTCCAGCCATATTTCCGTATCGAACGAACCTTATACAATAAAATCAAGTTCATTACAAACATTTAATGAATCTGGTAAGCCGATAAATAAATAACAGCTCCATTACTATCAAAATCGTATCAATAAACCTGTCGAAAGTACATAAAGCTTTTTTAATTGGCAAATATGCATGAATCAATACAGTTACGCGCTTATCAACTCTTCAACATTCAAATCCACAAATAAACGCGGCATATTCAAAAACGGTGTAAACAAGTGGTCGAAAACATTTCTTCGTAGCGCTCGCTATATTTTAACAGTTACAGCCAAGAAAGTCGGATTGTTTGTTTTACATGCTGATAAGGTCGCTTCTCCGTACGCTTTGCAAGCAATACTCGACCTAAAATCATTCCCCTGCCTGGGCCCCTTCTAGCGATAAAATACGCGGAGCAACGTGTGACTGTGGACGTTCGGGTGTACGTTGGATTCGACCGATCTGCTCCGGGCAGTTCCGAACGCGATCTGACTAGCTCGGCCTCTGAAAAAGAGGCCAACTCGATGAACTTTTCTCCAGAGCTAGCGTGAAGCAACCGCAGCGTTGCCGGACGAATGAAAAAATTACTGAGAACGGAGTGTTCAAAAATAAAGAGAAGGAACTTGTATGATTTTAATGTATGTGGACATTCGCCTTCCTAGTAAATTTCTCACGTGTGACGTGTATACTTTCCTTCGGTTCCTAACTGTACGCATCACATCTGTTGATATAGTGGTAGATCTAGGGAAACAGCCGCGGGTTTAGCAATAGGCTGTTTTAAACGACGACACAGATACCGAAGTTGAAACAAATCTATCGTTCAGTTTGAGTCATATAACAGCTATGACCAAACCTCACTTGTTTGATTTGAATGCATGTGGCGAACGGTGGGATTTTCTAACCGTTACAAGCTGGCATGCAAAATCTAGGTTGCTTGGAACGTGGCGGTGAGATTTGAAAGTTTCAGGAAGGCGGAGTGGAACAAATTTTTGGTCCTCTGCTGGGGTAAAGAAAAACTATACCAGTGAAACGAACCTAGTTGAAATCCACGTGTTTTTCTTTTGAAGTTCGGCACGGTGGTGGGGGCGTTGAAATCGGTATTGATATCAGATATTTCAGACTCCGCCTCATTCACATGCGCAAACGGCCTCTTTCGGCGTTTGTTTCCGAAAAGCAAGCGAAAATTTTTCACAAAAGTTTATCGGCAAACAACGGAAGGGTTATTCGAAAATTCCGGTGAAGGGTACCCTTCGATATAGTAGATTCGATACGGGGGTAGTCAGATTTGTAGGTAGGCATATAGTACAAAAAATCTGAGTGAAGATATTAACAAAACAGTTATATATCTAATACCGCAGTTTTAATGTAATACCAATCCACTCCCAGGTGTATATTGTATGTTTTAGTTATTTTTTTCGTATCAGAGCAAGATTACCTGTCGCAATTTTATTCCCTCATTTGCCGTACCATTTTTCACCTGTACCAAACTATAGGACATTAGAGAGGCTGCGGTTAAATTGGTTAAATCGGTAAAATTCCTTTTGAAATTTAGTCTTAATCTTGCAATGTCAAATATTTTTGTAATATAAGATTCTAAAATACGAAATGTAATGTTTGCTGTTTTGTTTAGATCTTCTTCAAATATATAATAAAAGTTTAATTGTTAACTTTGCTACCTCTGTTTTGTAATCTTTTCTCTATAAAGCCATCTTTATTGCATGTTCGGTATGCACCATCTAAAAAAGGACTGGGTTGTAACTGTTTTTCCTTCATTGTTCCTCTCTAATTCCTTTTTAGGCTTCATAATCTTCCTCCAATAATAATTTTTTGGACATGTTTCAAAAAATTCCCTCCTTCATAACTATTGGAGGGAAACAAACTGAAATGTCAAAACGACATTATGTATTGAAATTTCTGTGAAATTCCATTGCACATTTTTACAAAACATTATGAAAATGTAAGTTCTTTATTTCTTTTCCTTATCAAGTTACATAAACTCTTGATATCTTCAAGAAATGATGCTTATGAATGGTGTATGTGTGTCAAACATAAAATTTTGGTGTTGATACTTTATTATATATCAATCGCAACCACTATTATATTTAATATTGAGTCATGGTTAACTGAGAAAATATCTCAACTCTGGTATCTAGAATAAAATAGATTGTATAACTATGATACATGCCGTATTTTATTCACTTGGATTGTTGCGCGTACATTTCAGTACAATTTTCCATTTTTCTTTTCCATAATTCTGATCCATAATTATCACACTTGTGAATTTACTTGATATTATATTATGGAGAACAAGAAATATTTCAATATTAGTGACAGAGCAATAATCAACATTTTCTTGCATTTTTTTTGCAATTAATGAACATATATGTCGCCCTCTTCGTGGTGCTATTGTATATTATCACAGAAAGCATGGAATCTCCAGACATACTTCACCGACCATTCTTATCTACATACTCGAAGCTGGGTTCATATCCAACGACAGAACCCAATTCCCTAATGAGAAGAAGACTAACTCGAAGAATCGCACACGTATCAAACATATATCATACAGGGACACCGCAATGATGAATCGCGACTCGTTTTTATCGCTCTCCCCGTATATCATGCAACATTCATTACCCCCAGAGCCGAGTTCGTGAAGCGTCAGCGGCGTGGTGGGGTGACGCGCCTCCCCATTGGTCCGTCGCCATAGCAACGCACCTACGCTGCCCCACTCGTCCCCATTAAGCCAGCAAAAACGAAATGCGAGCAGCTCTCTCGTATACATGACTGAATTTTATTTAAAACCTTCCCTGTGTGTTCTGCACCGTTCTCTTTTTAGCCCAGGGGGAAGTTTTTGCCTCCGTTTTTGTTTCTACACACACGCTCGCCCGACCGAAGGGGAGAGAAAAGATACCGGGGGTTTCACTCTTATATTTTCTGGCGATTTGGTAGTTTGTTCCCCCGCTCTCTAGATGGATGAGGATATTAATGAGGAGTACGGCCGCGTTTGGTTGGTTGGAGGGAAAATTTGAAGTTGGTATTTTCGTTTTCGCTCCAGGAATAGCAGGGTTGCTGGCGTCCTTCGATGTTGTTTAATTTGATGAGTCGAGGGTTAGTAAGCTTGGGCTTTGTTCGGAGAGTTCGCTTCCACGAATTTCTGCTGAAGTTGATTCCCTTAGGCCAGGCTTGCTCTAGATTATCTAAGGCCCAGTCTGTACTGGTTAACTGCTGGTTACCAGATGAACAGCTAATTTCCACATATATTCAATCCCCAAAATTTGGTATCATTTCGAATTTTAAGAGCGCTTCAGATGAAAAATTGAACTACCTGAATATTGAATACGAGAATAATTAGAAAGCAAGACAAGTATTCAGAATAAAAATCTCAACATTAATTGAATTTGATTCAATATCAAACGGTATAAATTTTATCTATATTTTATTTCTATAATAGTTCTTAGTACCTAATATTTGTTCTGTGATCTTTGAAACTTGTTAGTGTAGCTGGTCTACTTTGAACAATATAATTTTAATGTGATTTAGGATTTTAATATGAATTAGGATAAGCAATTGATTTATCGAATTCCGGTCTTTCACTCACGTATATTGCAAACAAATAGTTCATATTGAAAATAAACGATGAGGCAACTTCAACTACTTCATAAACAAGTTTTCAAAACCAAGTTTGAAGAATGCCCGTTGCTTTCATCGAGAAGTGCTTCATAACAAATTCAGAACCAAGTGGCCAAATAAATGAAATGAATATGGTGTTGAAAATCGTGAAAAATAACGCACACCGCTTAGATTCAGGTTCGTAGGACAAATGAACAACAACTTGTGACAAATGAAAAACAACTTGTGATAAATTAAAAACAACTTGTGATAAATTAAAAACAACTCGTGAAACAAGTGTAACAACTTGTGAAAATGAAAGACAACTTGTGACAAATGAAAAATAACTTGTGAAACAAGTGAAACAACTTGTGAAAATGAAAGACAACTTGTGACAAATGAAAGTCAACTTGTGACAAATGAAAACCAACTTGTGACAAATGAAAAACAACTTGTGATAAATGAAAAACAACTTGTGAAACAAGTGAAACAACTTGTGAAAATGAAAACCAACTTGTGACAAATGAAAAATAACTTGTGAAACAAGTGAAACAACTTGTGAAAATGAAACACAACTTGTGACAAATGAAAGTCAACTTGTGACAAATGAAAACCAACTTGTGACAAATGAAAAATAACTTGTGACAAATGAAAAACAACTTTTTTTCGTAATTTGATAAAATTATGAGTAATTTTAATTCCGGCTTATTGAAAAATAATGTGAAAAAATAATTGAATTTCTCCAAAATGAAAATAACATAAAAGCCTAAATCAAAATTATGTTTTTTTTTAATTATGTTTTTTAAATACATCCTGGAATAATTATACTTTGCCGCCAACTAGAGCTAATTACTATGATCATGAATGCCAAAATAACCACTAATCCGCCACTTTCTGGTAACTTTACCTTAAATGACAGGAGCTTCAAAGTGACAGAACTGGAAGAACAACTCAGTAGTACTTGTGCTGAGTTGAACTTCGCCTTTTGTAATCTATTGAAATATATGTATGAAACTACAGCTGAGAAATCATATTATTATTATTATAACTGTCTCATTGAATTATTTATTTATTCTTTTTGAAATTTTCAGAACTCATCTTGTTGACCATTTTAATTTCCTTTCACAAATTCATATCAATTTGCAAATGTGCAGTTTTTTTATCAAACAATTGACACAGAAAACATTTTAGTGGTAATTTTGAAAACATTTTTGATAGAATCTCATTGAAGTATCTTTTGCCAAAATTATTGATAAATTGTGTTCTAATAAGCGATAAAGCATGTGAAAGTAGTTTGTATTGCGTGATTATATGCTATTTTATCGACGACTAGAACACTTTTTTTTCGTAAACATCACTGAAGCAATAATCTCCTGCGTTATATAAATTCATTATATATAAGTTCATTATATATAAATTTCATATACCGCCATGAAAAAAACAATTGCACCGATAGGATTATTGTAATTTTTTCCAACAATTCAACTCCAAATATTTTTGTGTTATTATATTGAGTGCTTCACTTTCTAATACAGAAATATTTATTTTTGAGCTTGTTTCTATTTTTTGCCCGATTTCAAATATAATCCAGTCGTTCACGTCCTGTTTCTGAGCATCCACGATCTGTAAGGCACGCCCATACTACCAACAGTTTTGGTCCCTTCGTGAACCAACTCTAGACCTGCCGGTCTTCCATGCCGCTTGCCTGCTGTGCTATGGGTAATAGGGACTATTCAAAACACAGCCGTGCAGGCAAAAGGGCACAATACGACCCAGCCTGTCAGTGGCGTATCGGAAGAACATTTGAACACAATTATATATACATTAAGCTGTAAACATAATTTATCTCAATGTTCAAATGATGATAATTGACCGAAAAATCAGGAATCATCCATCGAGAGTAACATTTTATAGATTTCTAATCAAAGTAGGTATAATTTTTGCGAGATACTGTTCCAGTAAAATATATCTATAATTCTATGGAAATTTTCGGATCACCCACAAGTCTTGGAATTTCTGTTGTACATCAAGAAATATATCGGGTCAAGTACAGATCCCTGTGGGATTCCTGTTTCTAGTTTGAGTGCGAGGACGTCATTATCCACTCGAACCTGTTACTCAATGAGAGACATTGTTCATTTCAACTAGAATTCAACGTAATATACAGAAAATAATTGTGATAAAAAAGATCTACAAAAAATGAGTAAAGTCGGAAATGTGTTTCTCCAGCATCTGTTCAAGATTTCCGTAATTTTTTTGATATTTAAAATTCACCAGATCCCTGTGGGATTCCTGTTTCTAGTTGGAGTGCGAGGACGTCATTATCCATTCGAAACTGTTACTCAATGAGAGATATTATTTCAACTGGAATTCAACGTAATATACAAAAAATAATTGTGATGAAAAAGATCTACAGAAAATGAGCAAAGTAGGAAACGTGTTTCTCCAGCATCTGAGAATTCGTCAAAAACTTCAAAGCACTTTTTTTCGATTAACATATTAGTACAGAAAATATTGGAAAAAATTAATATATTTTCGAGAAAAATTGTTGAAGGACTAACTTTATCAATCTTGAAGAGTTTTGAAAACATCTTTGTCATAACTTTGTCTATGACAGTCATCTGTTTCGAGACTTCATTACATTCTATTCCCCTCTTCCGAGACACCTTATTATTATTATTATTAAGAGCTCAACATCAACAGAAGCTTCTGGCATACACCAAAAAAAAATACGAAGAATTTTCCAGGTATAATAGAGAAAAGAGTTACTTCACTACCGGTGAAAATGAAAATCATTCATAAAGCTGTAAATCATCATACATATTTTTGAATATTTGCAATACTACTGAATCTTAAGTGATCATCAGTAAATATGCTTTTCGCAAGCAAAGTTGCTTTCTTTCCAATGTCAATCATCTTCAAAATAGACAAGAGGGATTTCAAATTGTTACACCTGATTTCTAGAGTTTTTCAGGAGAGTTCAGTAAACTTGGTATTATGGATTGCCAGGTGGGTTTTAGTTCATGTTCCTTCAACTTTCTCATATCTTAAGGCTGCTGAATTCAATCATGAAATAGTCATTCGCTTGTATGGAGCCTACGTCACAAACAATTTGACAGTCTGAAATATTGAAAGAAGGTGGGGGAGTCTCTTTCCATAGAGCAAATTAGCCCTATTAGCCTTGAACAGGAAACGTGTCACCTCAGAGCTAGTACTAGAGTGCCACCAAGTTTTAGCCAAAGCCTAGGTAGATAATAATAGTATACTGAGGTAGGTTAAAGGCACGACAGGAGTGGAGGTAATCGCATTGCCGACTCTTTAGCCAAGGAAGCGGCTGGACTAAGAATTTTAGGACCCAGTGGCACCTGGGCCTGCTGACTTCGACAATTGCGAAACTAGCCAAATGTTACCCATGCTCAATCCTTAAAGAGATTGGATGGAATTAAAGGATGGAATCTTGCCAGGATCACCTTGGGCGACCCTGGAATGCTGACGCCGAAGAAATATCAGACAATGACCAGGAAAAATCTACGCTCAACAGTAGGATTTCTGACTGGCCACTGTCAACTTAGGAAACACCTCCATAATATGGGGCTAGTGGACACACCTTTATGCAGGATGTGTGAACAGGAAGATGAGACTGTCGAGCATGTCCTTTGGGAATGTCCGGAGTTATCGTCAATAAGAGAGTGTGTGTTCAGCGAGTCTTGGCCGAAACCTGTCGATATAAAGGAGATATCTCCCAGAGATCTGTCCACTTTTCTGGAAAGGACAGGATGTACAATGGGTCACATGTGGCCTAAGTGCTGTGGAACTACACTGGCCCGTCTACTGTACCGATACAGAGATTCTTTTATAGAATTTATCAGAAGTACGTGGCTAAATACAACTGCCCATCAAGTCGATGTTCAACTTTACACATGTCGATCTACACTTTTCAAGACTGTTTTTCCAAATGAATGTGTTCTACAGAGAGAAATTGCTCGCAGAGGAGGATTTTCCTCAGTGCTTGTGCATCTTTATGAAAAAGAAATCATTCGCGAATTTCTGTTTCAGAAGACAATTGATAGGCAGAGGAGAAACATCTTCAAAAAATGAAAGACTGGTTAAACAGATCACGATTATACACTTGTGATGCACTGTTTGGAACTTTTGGTGTAGTAATGAATATTACTGGAGTTTTTTCCCAACACCAAACCGTTATTTTAACAACTCGACACGTGTTTCGATTACCAAGTGATCATCTTCAAGAGGAAGATCAAAAGGTTTCATCTTCCTTTTGAAGATATAAAACTTCAAACCTTAGAAGTATAGGAAACTTCAAACCTTAGACACATTATAATGAAACCACACGGAATTGTTAAACGATAGTGTTACGCCATCAAGTGCTGAATATGTGTCACTTTGATGTATCTAGAGCCGGCTAGCATCCAAATGACAACTCTCTCAGGAACAAACTTCAATAAACAGGTAATAAATAGATCAATTTTGATAGACAGTTACGAACTACTTCCGAACAGTTGAGATAGAGAGGAACTGAACCAAACAATCCAAAGAAGACAATTGAAACGTCCAATTTTCCATGACTTTGGCACATTAATTAGGCTGAATTTGACAGATGGCATGGGTTGTGTTAGTTTTGAGGACTGCTGTGGTTTTTGGCTTATTTGCATACACCTGTGACTTCCAAAAAAAAGTCTAACGGGGTCAATTCGCACGATCTCGGTGGCCAATTCACATCACTTCCACATGACATGACCTTGGTCTCAAATCACCGTACAGAATATCCAATGTGACATGAGTTGTGTGGCACATAGCCCCATCCTATTGAAACCACATGTTGTTGATGTCAGGCTGAAAGAAGTTGGTAATCATCGACCTATAGTGCTGGCCGTTGACAGTGATGGCCTCAAAGAAATATGGACCGATGACACCACACCAAACAGTGACTGTTTCGGGATGCATTGGACGTTCTCGGATAGACATTTTTGTTTGTTAACTTACCCATTCCCAACAGGTTTTTCGTCCCTTGAATTACTGCAGGAATTAACTTTTAGTTCTACTTCAAAATGGCCTTTATTTTGAAGTTTCAACGATGAAAATAAATTATAGAGTAGAAGAATCAATGAGTACATTACCTCAACAATGGGATCCCAAATGGAGCCCATATAGACCAATTTCGATAGAGATCTGAAATGATAGAAAAATACAGAGGAATTGGATCTCAGATTCCATTGAGAAAAGACACCTTTAGTGTCAGTTTAGAAAGGCAAGTCCATAGACGAGATGTAATGTTTCAAAGTGGCACGACTATTTCTCCTGGTGGCACAATTCAAACGATATACCAACAAAACAGACTAATTTTTTCCAACAGATTCTTCATCCCTCGAATTGCTTCAGCCCCCACATCGTCATCCCTCGTGTTCTTCCCAGAACATTCTAATAGAGTTCGATGTAATTCATCCGAACGCCACGTCACTGTTCCCAATCGCGGCCCCTGCAGAAGGGATGCCCGCTTCCCTGTCATAGAGGGGTTCCACGCTCGTGTTACAAATCCAGCGAACAGCCCCGGTGAAGTCCCCTCTCATTCGATATCCACCCCGATGTGCTCCGCTTGTGCTGGGGAAAATGAGAATCGGGTCCTACAATTTGAGTCACTCCGTTAGTTCATCCGACTCGAAATCATTTTACCGAGATTAATTTTCAGAGGGGCGAGGGGATCATTTTTCAGTGTCCTTAGATATGTATCAGGGCTGAAGAAACTGAAAAGTTGATTTTGTAAGAGGGTGGGTTGCGTTTGTTATATTCGTTTTTCAAACTCCTTCCACTTTTTTCGTGTTTCCTCAGAATCAGATCCATTTTTGAAAAATATAACTTTTGACTGCTTGAAATAGTCATTTGCAGCTTATAAAAAATATATGGATGGAATTGAAAGTACAACTGGAAACTCTGGCTTGAAACAAGTCCAAAACAATCACTGCAACACATTAAAAAAAAATCGGTCAGACTTAGCGAGCTGTTGAAACTCGTTTCAAAGAACACACCGCACATATCCGATTTCGGAGACTGGAAAAATCTAGTGTTGCTCAACTAGCATTAGATAGCGACTATAGAATTTATGAAAATTGTCTAAAATTTTTGAGATTGATTTACGACACTAGATTTTTGGATGTTTCCGAAAGTCCAGAAATTAAAAGTGAAAGTTTACCCTGTTAGATAAAAATAAAGATCAGTTTTAGTTTATTAGAAAATGCTTAATGATATTTTTCAATGACTCGTTGAGCTAAGAAACGAAGTTTTTCAATTTTTTCAGTTCTAACATGTTCCTGCTGGCAAAATTCGATCAGTTTCCGGTGAAAAAGGAATAATTACCTTTTTTATAGATATCATCGAGTTCAATCACGTTGTTATTTAAATAGTTTTTTATATTGTCAATCATTCGTGAGTAGACTTAGAAAAGTATTTTTCACATTTTGATAAAAGAAACTAACAGTTACAGAATAAATTCAAATACTTTTCAACAGAAATCATAATGAGGACGAAAATTGTTTTTTATGAATTTTCCTTGAAGAGGTTTCCAAAATATCGAACAGATATTTTTAAAATCAAAGTGATGAAAAAAGTTTATCCCTTGCAATTTCTAAGAACAATTAATTTACTTCTATATAAATGTTTGAAATTGTGAGTAGTTTTGATGATTTAAAAATTGGGCTTTTTTAGATATTTCTTGGACTATTAAATATAACCGAAAAATACTTTTTTTGTATGGTTATTAAAAAGTGCGGTGAAATTCTCCTGATTACATTTGATTTTTTCAAACGGTTCGGTGTTATATAAATCTTTTTCAGTTTTTAGATACATAGAAATAACTCAGAATTATTGAATATGTCGAAAAAATTCGACGCTCTTCAATAGGAAAAATATTTTGTAAAATATTAATATTAGTTTTTTTCTAATTTACTTTTCTTATTTTTTTATTATCGTCTCAACGATATTTCCCATTTCCTAGAATTTTGTAATATAAAAGAATCAGACGTCTATATAAAGTATTTTTGTTTTTTAGATTTAAATTAGCAAATATTTGAGTATGACAGAGTTTTTACAGAAAATTGTAGAAAAAAGTTTTTCCAAATTTCAAGTCGATTTCTCGTTCAGTTCAACAATTTATCAACAATTTAATCAGCTGTCGCTGATTAACGGGAAAACAGATTTTGAAACAGATTTTTTTCAAATAGTCAAACGGGCGTAAAAAAAATTTTTTCACTGTATATTAATTGAATATATAATCTCGGCAATCTCATCTGATGGAGTTGATATTGAATGTAGTTAGAAAATTTTGTGGCTTTTAAGTTTAATGAGTTCATTCCATACTGTTCAAAAAAAATTATTTTATTGAAAGTTTATTCTTTTGCGTATTTCTAGATATATTATGTCCTTAAAAATTGTTATTTTGGCAAACAAAAGTTGAATCATCAAAATTTTAGATTAGAAGTAAGGCTGAGAATTGGTATTTCAAAAATGTAATGTTTTGGTGACTAATTTTTCACAATACCAAAATTACAATTTCCAAGGACATATATATCTAGAAATATACCAGGTGAAATAGTTTTCAAAGTAAAGAAATAATTCAAAATGTGGAACTATCATCACTGAATCACAGATCAATAAAAATTCAAAAACTGATTAATACAGAATTATAATATTGAAATTGTAAATGAACATAAAAAAGTAAATCATTCAAAAGTGAAAGAATACGGCTTCAAAAACTTAAAAAACCATTAATGAAATCTTAGGTGGTAATATGCAATTATAACAAAAATAGGATTAATCTTCTGAGCAGCCATTGAGATAATTGGTCTGCTGAGTATTATGAGCCTATTTTTCTGTTCACCTACTGAAAAAATTAATTGAGATAAATGTATTGCCATGTTTCTGTTACTTTCTCAATATTTCTCTCTCGAGTCGAATTACGTAAAATGGAGTTCCACAGAGATCCAATCTTGGACTCTACTTTTTGAAACCTATTTATTTTCTGTGACTTCGGTGACTTTACTTTCGTAACTCCAAAAAAACTCAAATAATTTCAATTCTAAACCAATATAGGTATAGATTGAATAGTGTGAAAACAAATCAGCCTCCGTGTTCAAAGTTGATATCTACCGATTATCCACTATCTCTGTATTCCATAATGTATTATGTAGTTAATTAACCTTCAGAGATATCCAAGATGTTGAAATGCCACTTGATTCCACATAACCTTGGTTTTCGAACAGTATTCAGCTTTCCCTAATGACAGTATTCGAAAAGTTGATAACAAAATCACCATCGACATTTCAAAGCAATCATGTCTTGAGACTCGAAGCCTCATTCTGCCGTTTCAAAAGACTATATAAACTATTATACCTACCAGGAAGACATCAGGTCTAAGCTTGTCCGAAAAAAAATCCCCCGAAATCACCAACCCTCATATTCCCAACGATACCAGTGAACCTCACAGAAATAGATGGGTAGAGGTACGATCTACCTGAGTCGAAATACAACAAATGATTCCTGTCTCCCTGCAGAAGTCAGGTAGACCGTACCTCTGATGATAATTTTGAAATGCTGGGAAACTCATACAGGGTAGTGGATGACTACTGTACTTACGGAAACTGTCTTTATTTTCATTATTTAATTATTTTCAAATGATTCATAGATGGGTATTGCGTGAAACCGTTAAATTTTTCTCATTTTCTGTGATTGACGGTATGTCGATGTAGACTTTTGAATAAAATTTAGTGGAAAACTCTTCAATTTTTGAGATCTCAAAAAGTGTATTCTTCATAAGAGTTTATGCATTGTATATAACCCTAAAAACAACAGTGAACTTCCTTAGTTGTTTATCCTATACGAGGGACGTTAAAATTTTATACAGGAATATCCTATTCTCAGTTTTTGAATATTGAATTTTTTTACTGATACACTTTGTTTATAAATTCAAACTACACACAATTTTAACCGTCGACACTCAGAAAAGTGTTTTCCTCTTTTCCAATATTTTCTTTTTATTCATAATAGTTATTAGCTGTTATACGTCACAAAATAAGAACCTCCTTCACAATAAATATTACTTTTTTTATATAATTGATTTTTACATATTTGAAAATTTTTATTTCAGCTTTTGTTTTAAGTGACGTACTGTAAAACCTGTGTGTTTTTAAATTTTAATTACTCATTTTCGACCTACCATAATATACGCTATGTATCGCAAATATTATTATTATTACCTAGAGCCCTGAAGTTTAATATACTTTTTTTACCCCACTACTGATAGTTCAATCGAACCCATTGTCTGTTAATTTCTTTCGTACATAGTAAACAAAATAAACAAAATTTGTAAATGATGTGAAATTTTAAGATTTGCATTTGTGATGTCTTCGATATACGATAACAAATATGAAATTTGATTATTGCGTTTTGGGTTATAGAAAATGCACCAACAGACATTTTGGCGGGTAGTGTATATATGGAGTCTAAAAAAAATAAAAATTATTTTTTCAGAATATAAACTTTCTTAAATGCCCTACTTTCTCAATATGTGAACAAGGTGAAAAGTCCCAGTATGAGAGTCATTCTCAAATCAAAATCAAGGCTTTCTTGAATGTTTTCTCAAATAATTACGATAAATGATCAGCGTTTGTTTGTTGTTTTCCTCATACTTGCGCGTAAATGGTTATGATGCAAAAACGAATATGTTGTAAACAATATGGAGAATGAGATTTGTTTGTCAGGCATTACAACGTAATACAGAAACTTCTGAATTGAACTGTTTAAATAAAAAATATATGTTTTTTCTTTAACTAGATATCACCCACCCCTACGAACGACAATATCCAGAAGTCGAAACTTGTGCAAGCTAAGGATTAACGAGGTCTTATCTTTTAACGTGTGATTCCTAACACGGCTCGAATCACCTGGCTACCGACCGACTCATCAAAAATGATTTCTTAGATAATAAGAACATTCTGGACGACTTTTACTGCTACTACTTTCAATAGGATAACTATTATGTGGGGTTCCACAAATAGTTATCCTTGGACCAATAAGTTTCCATATAT
>WOGP01000238.1:0-27888 GCA_015342065.1 Leptinotarsa undecemlineata
GATAAGTTCCTCAAACTAATTCTAGGATCAGCTTGATAAGCGGAAAATATGGTATCATTTACAATATGTTTGTTTAGAGTTTTTCTGTCCTTTGTTACTTGGCCGGTGCTCACGAAAAGATTATATATTTTGTGGACAGTAGCAGGGTGTACAGCAACTTCAAGCGGTTATCTTCTATTGAACTTAGCGGCCGCTACACGATAAGACCTCACGCCTTCATCTCCTACTCACCAACAATTGAAACAATTTAATTTTTTTCTTGAAGTGACAGGCGTGCTATGTTGAATTTTGTTAATCAAAATGAGCTGATATCAGTTAAGATAGGAACTTCAGAAATATTAAAATATGAACAGCAACTCACAAACAAAAAACAAGTGAACACAGGAACAATATCCAACACAAACACAGGAACAATATCCAACACATACACAGGAACAATGAACATCATGAGAACAAAACACGGCAGAAACAACAGGAACAACAATACTAGAAACAACAAATGCAGTGAAAACTGGTCTGGGGGTTACTACAACAAGATCTTTCAACAATATTGTCAAGTTGACAGTAAATATCAATGAACAACTCTTTTCCATGGTAATCTCAGAGCACCACCTGCTTTTTATTTAGTGAAATTGATGTAATTCAGTTCCTTCAAATGATTTCAGACAACAATTCAGCAAGTAGGTAAAATAATCTAAATTCTACCTGTTTACCGAGTGCGATTTTTTCTTTAAAAATTAACAGTTGTTTCGGTGTTGCGATGAGTATGAAGATTAATTTTGTTTCGGATGGTAAAATGTTTCCTCAATTTGTATTGAAGGGGTTATATTTTTAGGAGTGATTAATTTTTGGGAAAGAAAGTTTTTGATTTTCTACTACTCTATCTTGATACAAAAAAAGAGGATAAGGGAATCTTCCAAAGAAAGGAAGGAAGTGATCAATATGCAAATGAGTAACTCCATACATGGATGTGTAGATCATGCAAAGAAGTAACTTTCAGACACAAACTGAAAGAAAGTCCTCCCGAAACAGCTACTTCCATATAAACATTGAATTACACGAAAGAAAAAAATTCTTTCGAAACAAATACTTCTATATATATTTATTTTTTTATTTTTGTTTTTTTGTCCGAGACCGCATCATTGTGAAATCATTTTGAAACACACCAAAGATAAAAAGGAGGCATAAGTCGTTGAATAAACAACACAAGAATATCAAATATATATCTGATTTTGCAATTTTTCACAAATCAACTTATAACACGGACATTATTATACATAATTCAATAGTATATACCTCACAGACTATTGAGTACTCCATTATCAGAAAATAATTTTCAGAGAGAGTTTTATCAAGCAAATTGCTGTCACGTTCGGTTACAAAGCGGATATATTATCGACTTTATTCTTGAAAAGAAACTATTAAAACAAGCCATTCAGCATGTCTATCCCACTTTAAGAAACGGTGATAAAGCTCACAGGACTTTAGTGAAGCCATCAATAACATTGCTGTTTTTTTAAAGGAGATTCGAACGTGGCTTACAGAAAAAATAATAATGAAAATAATTGAAAAAAACTCAGTTTCCGATAGATCTATATTGGTAGTTAACTTGTGGTTCTTGTGCAAAACTTTATATTGGCCAAACAGGGAAATACTCTTTCCAATAAATGAAAGAACATAGGAGTAGTTTAACGTTTGTTTGAAGGTAGTTGACAATGTTTCTTGGTGCATTTCATTAGTTCGGACTTCCATTGTCTAATATAATATAAATTGATTTGAAGTACCTGAAAGAATCTATAAAAAATTGAAAGAGATTAGCTGAAAAATAACAAATATATTAAGCAAAAAAAACTGAAAGTACAATGAAATGAAATACAAACAACCAAAAAAAAATCAACTATTAACACGAGATGAAAATTAAAAAAAATTGTTAACAAGAAATTAAAATTAAGATTCCAAATCAAGTTACTTCCCGACGTTTCGATTGTTAGTATCCACAATCGTCTTCGGGTGATAATTGTTTTCAGCAGATTTGGTCCCCTGGGGCTTTTTCTTATTCCTAGGATTGAAGAGACCCATGAAAGGACCGCGTTTTGGGACGATTGAGGAGATAAAAATCGAAACGCTGAGAGATCGAAGACATATCAGAAAAACTTTGAGGGGGAGTACTTTTAGAGAAATAAAGTAGAAATTCATGAATAAATGAATAATTTTCGCTAAAAATGAAAATTTCCTTTATTTCATGAACAGATAATGTATATTGATATATTTACTCTTGCCAGGCAGTAGAAAGAGTTCATCTTTTAATTTTTGAATTTGAAATTGATTCAGCACAATTAAATCACTCACCTTTTCTCAAAATGATTTGAGATATAAATATTTTTGCTTGAATACATTTTTATCGATTAACCGATAATAATTACAAGATTCGTCTATAAGATGTGATAATCTTCAGAGAATAAAACATATTTGATAATTTGTTTGATTAAATTATTTTAGGACGCATGCGTAGCAGCAGCATCATAGAAAAATATTTAAATGCCTAAACTAACTCACCTTTAAATGTGATGTTTTTCTTAAACAGGGTAACCAACATGTTCTTAGATTAACGAATGAGGTTTAGTTTATTATTTGTAAGGTCCGCTTGAAGGAGACGGTGTATACTGAAACGCTATGGTAATTTTGTAACCTGATATGTGAAAATATCAAAAAGTTTTGTTCAATACAAAGTCTGTTAAAAAAAATAAGTTGAATGTTGAAATTTCGCAAACTACATATATTCGATTAGAGATTGTATTTAATTTTTGAACACTTGTCTCGAACCTACGAGTACATATAATTAATGTATCCAAACAGTCTCCATCAGCATTTTCATGGGATTTCCCTGAAGATATTGACTATTCGTCTTATCTGAATATGATGTTGGGTTTTACCAAATCATATAAAGAAAAAACAAATCTTGTAGTAAGTAGAATGAAGCGTTATTCTCTTGGTCTTTGGTAATCAAAATATTTTAAACCTTTTATGTGTTGTTTACTTCGAATTTGTTGCAATACAGTAATTAATCAGTCGTGTTGATATCGCAGTAGAAATAAGCAAAACTAAAATTAAAGGTAAAAAGAAAAAGAATAAACTCTTCAGTTGGATAACTGAAAAATCATTAAAAAAATAAATAACAGTTGTAGAAGTAATATATTTCAGTTCACAGTACAATATAAGACACTTTTCTATAAAAATAATCAGTCAGTCTGAAATACAGTGTAAATATAAAAATTGTCAGGAAAAACGGTTTCTCAAAAACAAGCCGAAACACCTTGAAAATAATTAATTGATACCCATTTCCTTAATCAAATTTCCTGCAATAACCAGTCTCTGAATCTCAGAGGTTCCTTCATAGATTTCAGTAATCCTCGCATCTCTATAATGGCGCTCAGCCGGCATATCAGACACGTACCTAGAAATACAAACGTCATAATAACTCAAAAAACCTTCACCCAACGTCAATCTCACCCCATCCCGCCCAAAATCTGTATACACTGATGACTGAGGAACGTGGCGGCTTCACTAGCAGCCAACTTTGCCATCGCAGCTTCTTTGGTATAGGGTTTCTTGTTGTCCTTCAACCAAGCGGCCCTCCAGGTCAGCAACCTGGCAGACTCCAATTGCAGAGCCATATCTGCCAACTTGTTCTGGATAGTCTGCAGCTTGGTGAGGGGCTTCCCAAAGGCCAGACGTTTGGAAGCGTACTCCGCAGCTACTTCCAGAGAAGCCTGGGCAATGCCTAGAGCTTGGCTGGCTATACCTATTCTACCTGCATCGAGAGTCATCATGGCGATCTGCATAAATAAACTAATGCTAATGCTAATAATGGAAAAAGTCGGGAGCTGAAAAGTTCCTAGACTAACACACAGATGGCGCTATTAGTATTAAATCCATATGATTTTTCAGTTAACCCTTACTTTCGGAAGACGTGTACAAATTTCACAGCTGCCGGATTATCAGTTTGTGGGATGGAACATTTTGAGTGAAGCAACTTTTCTTGGTTTGAAGAAAATCGATAAGAAGAAATTTCGTGTGTTGATAAAGCATTGCTTTTAGGCGAAAAAAATACTGTTGAAGCCAAGGCTTGGCTTGATAAACATTATTCGGATTCTGCACAAAAAAAAATCAACCGTTGAGAAGTGGTTTGCTAAGTTTGAACGAGTTGCAATGAGCACCGAAGGCGATGCACGCAGTGGACGACAAAAACATCAAAAAAGTTCACGAAATAATTTTGGATGACCGCAAAATAAAGGACATACCTTGCATGAAAGGATATGGAAAGTTCTACTTAAAGTGGGTGCCGCTCGAACTCAGAATCGACCAAAAACAACAACGAATTGATGATTCTGAGCAGTGTTTAAAGCTGTTCCACCATAAAAATACCCGAATTTATGCATCGATATAATCGCTATAATCGTTGTGTCGCTCTCGAAGGCAGCTGTATTGAATAAAAATTGTGAGCCGTCACGGAATACCTAGCAGATGTAAAACATCAATAATGATAATATTTTGTGACCCCTGTGATGATTGATGTGTTACTGAAATATTTGTATAAAATTTTTAATAAAAATATACATGATCAAATTTCAATGTGGCTTCAATATACTAGTAAATTCAAGAATCTTAGCTAGTTATTGCAATATATTACTGAATATTTTAAATTATAAATTTAAATAATAAATATTTAAATATGAATTCCACCATCACGAGAAAATTAATTTATTAATTAATTTTTGGATGCTGAGCAGAAACAGCAAATTAAGCACAATATTAGTATATAGTGGAATCGGCCAATACTTGATGAACATCCATAACTTATTCAAAAAACACTTCATTGTGAGATTTTCACTAACCAGTTTTTGAAAAACGCAACACGTGTTTCGCCATACAATGATTTCTTTAGCACACTCCCGAAGAAGCCATTGTATGGCGAAACACATATTGTGTTTTTGTAAAACTGTTCAGTGAAAATGTCACAAAGTGTTTTTGAATCTAGAAATGTAGGTGGTGTGAAAAGGCGAATCAAGTAATATGAGTACAAATTAACATGAACAATATCATATTAATATATTCAAAAGAAAAAAAAACAAATTAAAACACGCAACATTAATAATTTGTTAGAACTTTTCACTAACATGAATTTACAGAAAAAAAAAGAAAATTTTAATCTACTGCAGCCTAGTGTTGTATGATCCAATCATCAATTATAGTATCTTGACATATATGTCTTACCTTAAATCCAAATCCAGGCTCTCCCAGAATGTTTTCCTTGGGCACTCTGCAACCATCGAATATCAAATTACATGTTGAGGATCCTCTTATGCCTAGCTTGTCTTCTTTTTTTCCTAGTTCCAGGCCTTCTATTGGTTTCGGTACAATAATAGTAGATATGCCTGAATGAATACATAACTAAGTATACACACAATACATGAAACTTCATTTCATTGTCTGAGAAACGAAAAATGCAACACGACAAACCAAAAGTATTTCGTGGTTAGTTGAAGAGCACATTAAAGTTATCTTTTTTCCTTGTATGACTATCATCGTTTCTTAAAAAGGTATTTTGATAGCCATGTATTTATGTCATTAGTTCAAGAGCATTCCAGCATATTGTAAGTATTCACATACTGTTAATATTTACTAACATACCTTCAATATTGTTTTTTTTTATTGCTTTCTCTTTTCTTTGGAAGATTCGCAAGTTTTTTTGGGAAAAAGATGTAGAAGTAGAAAGCCAAAACTCTTCTTTCCCAAAAATATTCCCCTTTCAATTTAAACAAGATTTAGTAACTTTATCTATTTTTATATTATATCATATGAATAAAAAAGGTTTTAAATGAAATATTCACCTACTATTGGTGCATTCTTTTCCTTAGTTCAACTGTCCTGATGATAATGTTGTTATCTAGTTTGTGTAACACATTCTCATTGATTAGAAAGTTAATTTTGACATTTATCTCGGGAATTTCCTGTTTCGAATGTTATTTTAGTTATATGTTTATATTCATAATATATTTTTTGACAAAACGGTACAGAGGTCAATTACTCTCTGAGGTCAAGAAAGAGTGGCTAAACTTTGATCGAATAACGAAATCAGACCGACTTTCATTCATTGGGTTAATAATAATTTTTGCTCAATGAATTTTTATTCAAAATAAATAATAGTGGATATAAAATAAATCACCTGCCTGCAAATTCGAAAAAAGTTACTGGTGAGTTCAAATAAAATTTTGAATACCAACCTTTGTTTTTCAGATTCCTATCTGTAGACACAAATACCACTGACGCTTCACTTTCGAACCCGTTGGTAATCCAACACTTGGTTCCGTTCAGAACGAAATGAGATCCGTCTTCCTTAGCTGTTGTGGAAGCAGCTCCGGCATCGGATCCATTTCCAGGTTCTGATAAGGCAAAGCAACCTACCTAGAACATCAAAAATTATAACAATAATTGGAAAAACTTTCAAAGATATCCCACCTTTTCACCTGTTGTGAAAGGGGTAACAAATGTTTCCTTTTGCTTCGGAGTACCCCAATGGAGAATGGGGCCCAGATAGAGCGAATTGTTGACAGACATTATAACACCAGCACTTGCACAACTGGAATCAAAATACTTGATTAACTCGAGAAAAATCACTCCGGAAATACCTCTTGATAGATGTCATGTGTTTAAAAAATAAAATGAATTCACCTGAATTCAAATAAAACTGTTGCAATCGTTTTTGGTAAAAAGAATGCAAGAAAAGAATTCATTGTACACAAATTAGGTAGCATTCAGATTGGAGGGGGTCCTTTAACACTTTCTAATAAAGTTAAGAATCTGGGTTTGTGGATTGACCAAAATATGAGGTTTTCTTATCACATCAGTACAAGTTTACAAAAAGCTTTTTCATAAATTACTAATATCAGGATGAATTACTGTGATGTTCTTTACATTCCTTATATGAACTTCACTGACATCAAACGAATTCAAAAGCTCCAAAATAGTTGCTTGAGGTTAATCTATGGTATCAGAAAATACGAAAGGTTTTCACACATATTGAAAACTAACAACTGGCTTAATATGAGCAATCGAAGGTCTCTTCATTCTGCTTGCTTCTTTTAAAGTTTTAAACTACCAGAACCCTCCCTGTTGGTATAATAAAAAAACATTTCCCTCTGATGTACATAATACCATTCAACAAAAAAGTTTGCTTACTCCTCAATGATTCACACATACTTTTACGGGTCATTTTCTTATCACATTGCCAAATGTATGAATAAAATACAACCAGAGTTGAAAAAACTTTCGTTATCGACTTTCCGGACGCGTATCATCAGATTTCTCGATACATAACAACTTATATTTTTATTTTTAGTTCTTTCGTTTATTTTGTCTGATAATATTTCTCATTCTTCATCTCCAGTAGGATATGAGAAATATTAATTTAGCATTGACTATGTTGAAAAAACCTGGAGTAGTTTTTATCTTCAATTTGATCTGAGATTTATTAGTATAGTGATAGCAATGTTTATATTCCTTGTAAGTGCATTCAATTAATCAATATATCATTCTGTTTGTTCTGACTTGACATTTAGTAATCTGTATCCGGTGAGGTGGAAGAACAGATGGCAGTCTACCTTATGGTGCCGATTGCCAAATTAAATCTCGCCCATTAACTTATTCAGTTTACATGTATGAATATAACTGAAAATGAATAAAGATGGATCAGAGAAGTTGCAACATTTTTTGTGTAAAGAATGGAATTGAGTGCTCAAAAACACTTGAAATGTTGACAGTGGCATACAGTGATTGTACTCTGAGTCAGAAAAATGTTTACAAATGGTACGGAAGGTTGAGAAGATGTCAGTGACGACGCTAGCCCTGGACGCTTCAGCAAAACAAGTATAATTTATAAATCTGTTAGTCATTGACCTTTCATGAAAAAAAGTTTAATAATAATGATAGAATTATTTCGTGTTTGTCGTTTAAACCTGTTTTAATGAAAGGTCAATAATTAACATATTTATAAATTTTACCTGTTTTCCTAAAAGTAATATTTTATTATTTTTTAAAAATTCATATGTTTTGCCAGAATTAATGATTTATCTGATTTTTAAAATTACCTAGTGTTAGATAAAATACAATGTAGAATAGTTTGATATAAAGCTGATATAAAGCTGATTAACGGAAAAACAGATTTTAAACAGATTTAAACAGATTTTAAAGCTATCGTGTAGCCAAAAAGCGTCTAAAATAAAATTTATTGTGAAAAATGTATAATTATTATCATGGAAATTCAAAATTTGCTGGTCCGAGTGCTGACCTCTAGTAAATCTGATGAAACTAGCCGACCGTTACTGAAAGCTCTAAAAAGTATGACTCAGACTTAGGTCATTGGAAGTTGTGCTGTTGACACTAACACGCTATCTTACTAACTTGCAAGTAAGATTAGACAAGCGATAGACCACCTGCCTTTTACCATAAAATATCAATTTTTCGAGAATAATGCTGTGAGAAATGCAATCAAAAGCCTTGAAATTACTTCCTACAACCTCAGTGATAGCCTCTTCAAGGAACTTTGCACAAAGATCAGTTATTTGTGCAATTCACTGGCCGTCGTAGTATTGGGCTGGGAAATAGTTATTTTCTAACAAAAAATTGTCAAACGCATTCGATACGAAATTTTTTCTGAAACGCATTTATATAAGAAGTGCGAAGTTCGCTGCTGATGTTGATATCTTACCCTCTGGAGATTTCTTCCATCGCAATCGAATACGCCAAGTAATCTAATCCGGTACCGCCCAAGTCTTCAGGTGCCGTGATAGCCATCAGACCTAGTTCTCCCATTTTTTTTATTTGTTCTCTGGGATACAGGTGTTCCCTATCAACTTTCGCAGCAATTGGTTTGAGTTCTCCTTCAGCGAAGTCCCTGCAAGTTTTTTGAAGCATTTGGTGAGTTTCAGAAAGGGCACTCAAGCTGGCTATGCCTCTGTTCAGGAAGCAGGCAGCTAGAAACAAATGAAAAAAAATTATGTTTTTGTCATCCCTAGTGTTTTCAAAAAAAACACTTACCTAGTTTGTTCACAGGGGTTGATATCTTGAAAAGGGACATTTTCATTAACTCTCAAAGTATTTCGATAGACTTTGTACCAAAATAAATTAATGGAAATATTCAAAATGAAAACAAATACATATCATGATTATCATGTTTTTTTTAGGTGAGCCATCTTTCAATAATCATTGTAACTTGACATGATTCAACGGAACTTTATAACAATTTCGGTAGATGTCAGCAGATAGATGACTTCCTATAGTTTCTACTTTGTATCATTGTCTATAGATAGACAATGATTGTATATATACAATGATTGTATATATACAATATAGACAATGTACAAAATTTGTAAAGGTTTGTGACTATAGACTAACCTCTACGTAGGATAGCGATGGAGTTTATTCATAGATGGCGCCGGCGTAGTTGAAATCTAGGTAGGTGAATAGCAACGATTATGAACATAATCCTTGTGTGAATAGAATATAGAAAGTTTGTGCCTAAATCACCAACATTAAGGTTATATTCATGGGCATAAATAAGGAAAAGGCAAATTTTAAAAATATGTTGACAGTTGACACATCATTTGCCTCAATCCCTACTAACTCAGTGTTACCATTAGTACTGTTTTTATGAATCACAGACCATAATTTGACTTGGCTGTACCATATACCATCGCAAGGTACGAGATCTGTTAAAAATGAAGGTAAATTTTCATTACTCTAAAAAAATATTTATTTTTTTATCAATATCTATTTCGGCCCCTGCAAAGTAGTTCCCCTAATATATAACACACTTGTGCCCCAATCAAAGCGACTTCCTTTCATGGGTCTCTTCAATCTTGGTAATAGGAAACGTCTAATCTGGTGAATATGGCAGCTGAGATATGATGACGGTATTGATTTTGGAGAAAAAATTGAGCAGCTGCATAATCGTGATGCAAAAGCTATGCATTATTTTTCCACAATACGGGACGTTTTCTTCGTATTGCTTCTCGCAAGCGGCACATAACTTCAAGGTAATACACCTTTTTGATCATGTGACAAGAACTCCTGATGCACCACTCCGCGATAACTGAAGACGATTGTGGATACTAACAATCAAAACGTCGTGAAATAACTCAAGTTACTTCAAACCAACTGGTTTGGAATCTTTTAATTTGTAAATTTAATTTCTTGTCGATAATTTTTTTTATTTTCATCTCGTGTTGGTAGTTCAATTTTTATTTGGTTTTACTTTATTTCATTGTAATTTCAGTTTTTTTGCTTAATATAATTGTTATTTTCTTAGCTGACTTTTTTAAATTTTCTCAGATTCATTCAGGAATTTCAAATCAATTAATATTTTATTTATATAATGGAAGTCCGAACTAATGAAATGCAGCGACGGTACGGTATCAAAAAATCGCGCTCCTCAGATTCGGACTCATCTCTATCTTTGGTATAAGTTGCGCTCGTGCTCTATTCTAACCCTAACCTCCAATCTATACTAATAGATTTGGAAAATACAATTTATGAATTAAAATGTACAATTTCCGAAGTAATGTGTGCAAAGTAATAAATAACGTGAAATTAGAAAGACTGTTGAGTACAAAATCGCCAAAAAACGAAATTTCTCCAATTTTCACCAACAGAAATCCTCGAAATTTGGAAAAGCTTAGAATAGGATATAAACCTGATGGGTATCACGTAGAAGCGCCTGGTAAACGTTACTGGCATAAGTGAGTAGTTGAGTTTTTACACAGTCGAAAACACTGCTGAAAAAAAACTTTTTTCAGGTTAAAACTGGAATCCTCGTCAAAATACGTGACAGCTTCAGTCTACCATTTTGAAAATGAAGAAGTCATTCAAGCCAGCACTTCCGAATGGGCTCTTAAGAAACAGCTGTACAAAACAGCAGATTCTGCAGCATACATCAACCTCGGAAGGGTAACTTGCTCAATATAAACTTTTGACATTTTTTTCATTTCCCGACTGCAGGTTTTAGCTCAAAGATGCATCGAAAGTGGATTGACGGAACTTAGTTGTTTTATAGAACCTCCTACTCCAGATGGAAAAGTTGCTCTTTTCCTCAAAGCTCTCGAAGAGGGTGGTGTATGTTTGAAGGAGCCCCCGCAGTACAAGCCTAGCAGGCCTTGGGATTTGGATAGGCCGGAAAAGCCTTGGGAAGTGATTGAATAATTTCTAATTGAATAAAACATTACATAATTGGTTTTTGAGTTTTTATTTACACTTTGACAATTATTATAACACTAATATAAATCAGTAATTAGATGTTCAACTGTAGTTATCCTTGATGTGCTTCCAGAGTTTCTGAAACAAAACGCGATAAGCTGCTATTTTCAAGATATGTGATGGAATTGGCTGATACTTGAATTAACGAACCAAAAATATAGATTGAATAATAACAATAATTGGACTTTTTTTTAATACTAGTTAAATTAACTTTTTAAATAACATTTCATCATGAGATTTTCACTTGATAGGTTTGAAACCCGCAATATTCACTATATAATAGCTTCCTGATTATTCATGACGATAATTAGACAATTTTCACGCTATAAACTTGATCCAAAACAAAACTTAATTGGATAAATGATTCTCGTTTTGAAATTTAATAAAGTTCTTCCTATATGAACTTATGGGCACAATCCACATGTTAGTTTGTAGACCCCGGATTTGTTATCTTTGTCTATGATTTATTGTTTTTTATGAGAGGTGTTTTCAAGTGCTCAAGAACACTTGAAATGTTGAAAGTGGCATACGGTGATTGTACTCTTAGCCAGTTTTGGACAATTTTTTGACCAAAAACAACACCTTAATCATGCCTTAGCCAGCGTATTTATCAGATTTGCCCCCCTGTGACTTTTTCTTGTGTCCAAGATTGAAGAGACCCATGAAACGACGGTTTTTTCAATGATAGAGGAGATAAAAACCCAAATCGTTGTGAGAGCTTAAGAACATACCAAAAAGTGCATATCAGAACTGCTTCGAGAATTGGAAAAAACTCTGGTTAAAGCCCTGTCTGAAAAGTATTTTCCAAGGATGTGACGAATTTTGTTCGGTTTGAAGTTGTGTACTGCAATTTGATGTATCAAATTCAATTCCATTTTAAGATTATAGGCATCGGGATACTGATGAGTGTATGGATCATACAGTGTTAAGCTGCTAATTTATGATGCCGAGGGTGAGTGATATGGTTTTTGATAGTTGTGTCTGTATGGATTGGTTTGTGGTAAATTGCGAAATCATGTTTGTTTTTGATTTTTCTAATTGTGACGTCTAAAATGATCATCAAATTATTGTTTTCTAGTTCTATTGCAAATTTTATTCTCATGAATGGAGGTGTATTAAAAAAACTGTAATTGTCAATATGTACCTGTGGGCTATCATCAATATATATATAGCAATAAATACATTTTTGGAAAATTGGATGTTGCTGAATAGTTTTTTAGGAGTTTTATAAAAAATCAGCGGGGAAGAGGCTCAGAGGATTACCCATTCTGATTGAGGTTCTGTAAACTGTTCAGTAGAAATCTCATAATGAAAAGTTACTTGAAAATATCATTTTTAGATCATGTAATCATCTTCTAACTGAAATCTTCATTTGGATCACCGACCGATCTTTTCAAAAACTAACCGCTCTACATTATTTCAATAAAATAATAAGTAGCAATCCTTAGCTTTATTATGTAATGCTTACCCCTTGATTGTTGGTCTCCCATATATAATCTGCGGCTAAATCAAAGGTTCTTTCGAAAGCAAATGCGGAAATTACAACGGCTAAAGCCATTGTTGATGTCCTTTTGAAAATTGAATTGTAAATTGTGCTTGAAATGCTCATTTTCGATATAAAATGTACAGTGAAAAATTAAGATTCCACTTATTTGTCAAAGTCAAAAACCAAAGTTGACAGCTTCTTCTTCTTCTGTTTTTATTTCATTAGTCTCTGGTCTCAAAAATTTAAACGATAATCTGTTGAATGTTCATTTTTGGGATGTTTTATTATGAATTTTCAGAAGTATTGTTTTTTGTTGCGAGTATTATAGACATGGGAAACATATCATTGTGTACAATGAATTTTTAATAGTTGATATGACTTTGTTTTCATTTTACCGTTCAATTCAGTTCTGATATTTTTGATAGATGTCGCTTCTAGACGATGAAGGTCTCTATTACGTTACTTTTTTCAAACCATTTCCATTTTCAAAATCTGGTAGATGGACGATTGGATAAGCTGATATCTTATACTAGCTGTCATCATAAAACAATTTATACAAAGCTGAGCTGAGCTCAAGAATTAGGTCCCGTGTAATGAACAAGGTGGCTGACGTCGATGTCTCACCTTTGCCGATTGCAGGGACCCTCCCATCAGTCCATCTCCCCTTTGCCCTTTTCATATATTTCGGAACTGTCAAATTTGTCACGTCATTTTTAGGTTATAAAAAGGTGTAATGTTTATTTTGAAAAATTCATAGGTATTACCGCAATCATGTTCAAGAAACTGAAAGAGAAAATCACCGAGGAAGTGAAGATTTCCCCACAACGATTCGCGGAGTTTACACAGTCGGTTAGCGATAGATTGCAGCCAACTACGAGTTCTGAGGATAGTTTCTTCTCTATAGGAGAAGACGGTAATAGTAAACTTTTCTGAGGTTTAAATAATGATTTGTTGTGTTGTTGTTGTGATATTCCAGATGCGAACACTTCTGCTACTAGTACCAGTAATAACGACCACGGCTTTTCGAGCGTTACGTTGGTGTCTCCCTCACAAGAGACGAGGTATCGAAAGAACTCCACTTCTTCGGTCGCCAGCGATGTGTCTTTCCTGCCACGGTACGAGGCTGGCAGCATGTACCACCTGCAAGTAAAGTACCCACAATTTCTCTGAATGTTACCAGGTCAAATCGTTAGCAAAAAACAAAATGCATTCCAAAAAAGCTTTATTTTCAATATTCTATAGTTGCAATAACAAATATAGTTATCAGGGTGACCCAGATTGATGAAACAGTGTCAATAAAAGAAAATGATACTATTGAAAAAAAATCCTGATTGCATTCACTTTGAACCAACCTACCAACTATGTTACAAGTATAAACAATACATACGAATGAAAGAATGATGGTATGATTTGTAAGTCAAAAAGAAAAAATAATACTGTGCTACAAATGTAAAGTACATTTTTCCTTTTTTTTGCTTTCTTTGGGGCCGGTTCTCTCTTCTGAGTTCACTGTTTTGATTGTTCTTTTGTCTCGAGTGTAAAGTGAGTGACCCATGAAATGACCCAAGAATTCTGCTTTGTTGCTGTGAAACTTCGCTAAGCACTCAATTGAAACATTTTTACAACACTGTTTTTGCTGGAGTGTGAGCAAAAGCAGTATCTATCTTGCACACAGCTGTCCCATGTTCAAATTTTCAGATATTATATGATTTACAGCACTTTTTGAAATGCCAGCTAAGTCTGCTAGATCGCGCACTTTCAGTCGACGATCATTCAGTAAGGCTTTGTGGATTTATTTCACCGTTTCTGAAGTCGTCACCTCAAATAAAAGTATTGTACCACACAACAATGACCAATTTTCTCCATTTTCACATATTTACCAAAACGTTCGTTACTGATGGCTGCCAAACAAATACTAAACAACACAGTGTCTTCAAACTTGAAACTGACTGTGTACTTTTTATTATAGTGATATTTTTCAAACAACTACCGCCATATCTAGGTCAGGCCAAGTACTTCTGGGACTACCCCCGTACATAAAATATTCACCTTTCTATGAACAACTCACTGAAGTGGAGAATAATGAATACTTACTTTAACTACTTTTTAAATCTATCCTGATTACAGACTTCCTCAATGTTAACTAAATTCAATAGTTAGCAAAACAAGCGTTGAGGGACTGTAATTTTTGTTCTGGTGTTGGGAAAGTGTTTTCAGTAGAAAGGAAAACAATTCAAATGTATTCAATCATGGAGCAATGATCCCGTATTCCTAAATCTATTGATTTCAAACATTTCTCTTCCAAATATAACAAATCATTTGAACTCGTGCCACTCTGTCAAAATATTCTTTGCAAATGTTAAATTCGTGTTTCCATTCAAAAATCTACTTTTATACACTTTTATTCTTTTGGAGAAAGTTCTTTTAGTTTATCCAATATAAAATTTAGAACAAAAACACAAGTCTACTTGCATACTCCCAATCTATCCAATACTGGAGTTTTATCTTCATTGTTTTCAATTAATTGACTCGAATTAAAAGTTGTTCTGTAGGGTATGTTCGATTCTTTGTTAAAAAAAGAGTGATATCATTAGTACGAACACAAAAGAAAGTTAGAGTCGCAGAATATTCACTATCAGTCTTTGAAACCGGATAGACCTGGTTCAGAGCTTGTTTTTGCAATTTTTTGGAAAGACTAGAGTCAATAATATCCACCTTGTAACCGTTGTTGACAGCAATTTATTTGATGAAAATCAGTTCTCTAGTTGGTCGTTTAACCAATATGGAATTATTCATTTAACATTATTAAAGTTGTTTTCAAAAAATTTCTATTATTAACATATTTATAAATCAACTGTTTTCCTAGAAGTGATGTACTTTTTTTTTCAAACTCTACTTGTTTTACCAGAATTATTCATTTATCTATTTGAGTTTTGTAATTATATACTGTTACCATGTAGCGATACACATATTGGATAAAATTTATTGTGATAATTATATAACCAGTATCATGGATAAATAAAATTATATCTGAACCTTCAAAAATGCCAGATATTATTTTTAGTCTGATCTGGATGTTTCTGCGAGTGAGTTAGAAGATAATGTTTCAACTAGTTCTACAATTGGTCATCTGAGTAAGGAGCAGATATACTCCGCTTTCCAAAAGTCCCAAATGCGTTACCACAAGTACAGGGGACGATTTACGGATTTGTCAAGACATTATAAAGACTTGGAGAGAGAAAATGCGAAAATGAAGGTGAGGAGTAAGAAATACTGGCAAATACCTGACTGTATCACAATATTTTTATATAAAAGCTAGCCTATTGAGGCATATCTGTCTTACTAATAATGAGATCATTTATCATATCAACACTACATTTTGACACGTTAATTTGAAAAACTCCAAGTCAAGGTTGTCACCTACCAACCTTGCATATAAAAATAATTCATTTATTTACCAACAATTTATCATTATTTTCAGTCAGTTCTGGTGGAAACCCAAGACAAAGCGATACGGAGAGTAAGCGAATTGAAGGAGCAGTGCAGTTTAGAGCAGAAAGCCAAAGCACACCTGGAGAGTTCCTTGAGAGACGAGTTGGATGAGAAAAATTATAAAATCAAAGCCCTCGAAACTAAAATTGAATTATTAGGTCGCGAATCAGGCAACAATTCTCTGATAGATTTTGATCTACAAAAAACTAACAATCAGGAAGACATGGAAAACTTGAACAAGTACCTCAATGATGCTAGAAAGGAAATAGAAGCCCTCAATGCCAAACTTCAAGAAACAAAAGCCAACGCTATAATATTCCAAACTAAGGAAATGGAATACAAGTCGAGAATATCCAACTTGGAGAAAGAGATAGCGCAGATTTTGGAAAGGGAGAAGGAAAATAATCTAAAGATAGCCGAAACGAAGATGGAGTTACACAACGAGTTGTCCAGCAAAGAAGCGGCAATAGATACTTTGAAGAAGGAAAACGAATCTCTGAAGCAAAGTTTGGACACGTTTGAGACTGAGAGAAAAACCAATGTCAATGTTAAATTGGAGAACCTGCAGAGTCAGAACTTAAAACTGATAGAAAAAGTGGAGAACTTGACGCAAAAATCCAACAACCTCGAAAACGAGTTGTTGAGAGTCGAAGCATACAAGTTAGAAATTAAAGACCTCAAGGAAAACGAAGCAGTATTAGAAAAAGAAATAACTCAGCTGCGTTTGTCTGAAGAAAAGTTGACGAAGGAAAGAAAAGAGTTTGAGAACCAAATAACGAGCCTACGAGAAGACGCCAAGAAGGGACTGCTCTCTCTCGAGCCTAAGATTAGGGAAAAAGTTCAAAACGAATACTTGGCGAAGGAGGAACAGTTGAAACAGGAATTCGCCGTGAAAGTTCAAGAACTCTCTTCCACAAACAGCAGCGTGAAACAAATACAGCTGCAGCTGTTAGAGAAGGATGATTTGCTGAAGAAGACCGCAGCGGAATTGCACACCGTCAAATCTGAGCTGAGCAAAATGCTCGAAGACTACAAAAACCTAGAGATAAATCACCTGGACCTCATAGAGGAGTGCACGAAGCTTCGCAACACCATTTCATCTCTGGAAAAAGAGAAAACGGCGCTGGACGCTCATGAGGAAAAATCGTCACGCCTTGAAGCCCACATCAGCACACTCCAAAAAGATCTGGAGGAATCTGAGGAAAAAACCAAGCAGAAAGAAAGAGAAAACATTGTTCTGTGCCAACAAAACTTCGACCTCCAACAAACTCTGAACCGGACCAACGAGAAACTGCGAATCCTTCAAGTGAAAGATGAGGCCATCGACTTGGACTCTTCGGAAAGCAAGCTGTTGGAACTGAAATTGCAGCAACTTGAAGAGGAGCAGAGCTCTCTGTTGTCCGAATTTGAAACCGAGCGAAAAATGTTCAATGACCTTCTGGGAGACCATCGGGACCTGAAGAAGAGAGAGCTAGAGATAGAAACACTCAAGGAAGCTCTCGAGGCTAGCCAAGAGGAACTGGAGCGGTTAAAGGCGAACTTGGAATCAGAGCTCGAGAAGAGCGTCAAAATCAACGACGAAAAACTCAACTACGAACGTCAGGTCGAGAAATTGAAAGAAAAAATTAGAATATTCGAGGAGAAAGACGAGGCTATTAATCTTGACAGAACCGAGTGCGGCATCCTCGAACTGAAGCTGCAGAAAGCTGAGGAGGATAACAGAAGGCTGTCGTTATCGTTCGAGTCTGAGCGTAAATCATTGGCAAACGATTTAGACGAGATCAGAAAAGACTTGAAGTTCGAGGGAGAGGAGGTCGGTGAAGAGGATTTGAAACACAAGCTGAACGACGTTAGGAGGTTGTCGGAATCAAAGGATAAGGAAAACGTTGAACTGTCAAAAGAAGTATTGCAGCTGCGCCAGCAAAATGCTGTTTTAACCGAGCAGACAAGGTTACTGGAAGAAAAACTGGAAACTGTAGAAATGGAAAGCACAGAAAGCAAACTACTCGAAGTCAAGGTACGGAAAATTTATTTGAAGCATAACTCTTTACTTTTACATTTGCTCATTTCATATATCAATAAGCAAGGCAGAATTTTTCATCCTTGCTGTCTATTTGGTAGTTTCAAAAGGTATGTCCGTTTTATAAGTCCACTTTAAACTGTAATATTTCAATTATTACTTATTCAATGTAATCTAAATAAGCGCCATTTGTATCGGTGCCAACGTAACACAAGTCGATTAATTCCCTCAGCATAAAAATTGGGTTTTCGGAATTCGATGAATTCGACAAAGAGCGTTTTTGTCTGGTCCTGGTTGGCGAAAATTCTACCGTTGAGAAAGTCATCGAAGTGCTTGAAAAGATCGTAGTCGATTGGCGTGAGGTCTGGGAAGTATGGTGGGTGATGCTGAACTTTGACGCTCAACTCGTTCAATTTTCGGAAGATGATTTGTTAAACGTGCAAAAGCACGCAGGATCGGACCTCTTTTGTTTACCAGTGCCGGCTGCTCAGTTTTTGGTACAGTACAGTGGTTATAGTGAATCACACCAGCCGCTGAGGACTATTCGCAATGTAATGTATAAATTTTAGTCCACTGGTTCAGTAAACGATCAACCAACACACCTTGAAAATACTCTGAGAATCTCTGATTGCAATTTTATATTTAATTTAAAATTACCACTACCCTACACCCCTCTAGCACAGCGGTAATTTTCATTAACATTTATATACCTTTCCATTTTGCTTCAACAACATTTCACAGAATATTTTTTATCATTGCTGAAACTTCCTCTTGATGTCCATTTTGAGATGGACGTGAAAAGTGGCAATTGTGGAAAGTGGCTCTATCTAAAGAAAAAAAAATGCTTTATGAAACCTTTATATTAATAATTGAATATATTTTTTTCAATATTCGGTACCATTTTTAATTGTTTTTTTTAATATCATTCAATGCTTGAAGGTTCAGAAATTAGAAGAAGAGAAGAATAACATGTTGAAGGAATTCGAAATGGAGAGGAAAATGTTTGAAGAACTTCTGGAAAACCACAAGGAACTGCAACAGAAGGAGGCTCTAATATCACAGCTGGAAGAAACCATTTTAAACAGTCGTCTGAAATTGGAGGAACTAGAGATGAATCTATCAGAAGAGAAGAAAGAAAACGTGCATCTGGCAGAAGATAAACTCGTTTCAGAAAAACGCATAGCTAAACTCCAAGAGCGAGTAAGAATCTTCGAAGAAAGAGAAGAGGCGTTGGAGTTGGATCGGAGCGAGTGTGGCATTCTTGAACTGAAGTTGCAGAAGCTCGAAAACGAGAATCAAAATCTTCTGGAAACGTTCGAACTTGAAAGGTTGGCCTTCAGGAAAACCGGCGAGGAAAGCGTCAGGAATGCCCATAGAGTTTCCGAGCTCCAAGAGGAAAACTCAAAATTGAGGGAACTCGTCGAAACTGGTAAAAAGAATATGGACCGACTCTGCGCTGAAATATCGCTTCACAACCAGCAGAGCGAGGAAACTGGTTCGAAAATAGCCAGTCTACTAGAAAGAATAAACACTATGGAGGAAGAAACTCGAGCTTTATATCTCACCCTACGTACGTCTGAGGAAAAATCAAAAGCCGACCTCGACCAAATCAACGGCCTCACTAGCGACAACATCAGACTGAAGCGAGATGTGGAAGAAAAAGACAAGCAGATATCGGAACTTTCTAAGAACATAGAAAACCTAAGTCAAGTGATAGAAAAGCAAACAGAGGAGTTCAACAAGTTGCTCCTGCGCACCCAGCAGCTAGATACGGCCCTGGAGCAAATGAAGACAGATAATTCAGAGGCCATCCAAAAGGAAAAGGAACAGCAGAGCAACCTCGACTTGAAGACGCAGCAGCTTGAGAAGGAAATAGAAGAGAAGACGGCCGAGTTGGAAGACTTGAACGAGAAACTGATAGAGCTGGAAAAGCTGTACTCAGAGGAAAAGAAAAACTACCAAGAGAAGACAGCAGAAGAAGAAGGACTCAGGGAAAGGATGGTAGAGTTGATGGCGAGTTGCGAGAATGTCGCACAAGATGATCAGGAAAAGGAGTCATTAGAAAAGAGACTGAAAAGTATAGAAAGTGACCTGAAAGACAAAACCACCCAGCTGAAAGTGAAGGAGCAGGAAAACTATATCCTGCAAGAGGAGCGAGATAGTCTCTTAGCCGAAATCGACAGTCTGAGGATGAACCTGACTGATCTCGGCAAGGAGAACGGTAGTTTGAAGTCGCAGCTCGGTCCGATGAGTAGTTCGAACGTTAAGCTCGGTCAGTTGGAACTGGAAAACGATCTGCTGAAAGCCGGAGCCGCGAAGAGCTGCGAAGAGATTTCGCAGATGAACGTGCGGTTGCAGCAAATTTCGTCCGACAACCAAAACGTCGTGGAGGAGAATCAGAACCTGATGCACGAGAACGAAGAGCTGAAGATCAAGCTAGAATACCTGGAGAGCGAGAAGGGGGAATTTGACGCGGCGAGGGTCAAGTTGGAGGAGGAAATAAAAAGCCTGAGCGGTGGTTTGGTAGAAACGAAGTTGCAGGTTGAGATGCTGCAGCAACAGCAGCAGAATGTTCAGTTAGACAAGGAGAAGCCCGCGAATACCAACGGTCCGGACGTGGCGAAAATTCAGAGGGACTATTTCGAAATTAAGAGCACCTGCGATGAGTTATACGTGGAGAACGGCAACTTGAAGACGGAATATAGCAAGCTCGAGGAAAAGTGCACCAGTTTCGGAAAAATCAAGCAGAAACTTGAGGTAACTTTTGAGATTTTTTACTCCGCATCGTTTGAATTTCTTTTACTTTCCCCAGGCACAGATAGCGGAACTGGAAAGCCAGTACGGCGAACTCCAGCACGAGAAGCAGCTACTCCAAGACGAGGTGCAGGAGCTGAAAACGTCCCCCCTCAACTGCCAGAGCGACTCTTCGCGACTGGACCGCTTGGAGATCGTCAAGAAGGATCGCGCGGTTCACGACGAAGTCCCCGCCCATGAGATCGAAATTCTCAGAGACAAACTCACCAAGTACAAATCGCTCGATCTGACCAACAAGAGCTCAATCGAGTTCTACGAGAACGAGTTGCGGAAAATGAAGAATCAGAATGAAAAGCTGAACAGGAAACTGGACGAGACTCTGGTTACTTTGAATCATTGCACGGACCTTTCGTCGAGTACCGAGGTCGAGTATTTGAGGAACGTGCTGTACAATTACATGTTGGGCAAGGAGAGTTTGGTCCTCGCCAGAGTAATTGCTGCGGTTTGTAAGTTTGACGCGCAGCAAACTGAGACGGTTCTGCAGAAGGAGCAACAAAAACAGACTTTGGTGAGTGATTTTTTTTTGGATTTTCTAAATACCAAGTCACATAATGAATATAATAGTAATAAATTGAAAGGGGTGTTTTTGTTAAAGATTTGAACATTTTTTTGTATAAAGATGAAGAAGTAGAAGGCCAAAACATTTCGTTCCCAAATAATGATAAACAGTATTCATTCCAAGAAACAAGAATGAAGCAAATTGAAATGAAATCTCGAAATATTCATCTCTCACTACTTTCCCGGCTGGTATCACGCTAATTCCACAATATATTTTTAAAACATTGATAATTCATTAAATTTTTTTTTCAGTTGGGGCACCTCGGACTCATTTAACAGTTGGAAGAGTCGGTAGGACTTTGAATTAATTTATTGGAAGCGAGACAAGTATACTGCCTAAATACTTGGCCCTTCTTGCGTCACATGCTGTAAAAAAATGCTTCTCAGCAGAAAACTTCTTCACTTTTACAAAGCGTGTTTGTGGTTTTAAAAGGCACACTTTTGTTTGAAGAAATGTACATTCCAGACTGTATTACTTATTTAAATTCAGGGGAAATTCCAACAGTTCGTAAGGACTCATTTTTCTAGTTTGATGTGTGCAGATGGTTAGATGAATAGTGAAGCTTCTCATATTGGAAATATTTGAAGTTTCTTTGTATTGAAGAATTTCCTCGAAAGAGCGGGTCTTGAAATTTCAACTTATAGTTCAATTGAGTAATTTTAAGTGATCTGTGGGGAAACTAAATTAATTACTACATATTTATATACTTTTACCATTTTACTAGATAATTATTGACTTAATTATGTAAATAATTGTTATATATAGCCTAATTTTTATGTATATTGTTAAAATAAATTTTTTAACCCAAATATTTTTAGTACTGTGTGTTCTCAGCTGATTAACACACTTTCTTATTCTTAAATTCTTCTACTTAATTTATGGTTAGAAAATAATTAGTGATGATATAATTCCAATTTCATTTAATTACATGGTCCTCATGGTTATCATCGCAACATAAACATATAAAAAAAATAATGGCATGAAACGTTATTCGAAAATTCAAAGAACAATAAATCCACAAACTCCAATTAGTTATGAAATGTAACATTGTTTTCACTTCACAGCTTATTCTAATTAGGTACGGTACATTGACATACTGAACAATTGTTCAGTAGTCTAGAGACAAACAATATTGAGTAATATTGTTTGTCTCTAGACTCTGCTCAGAAAGGTAGTTTGTCTGTGCCAGTCTGCTCAATGTTTGTCACCAGACGATCTGCTCACAAAAGTTGTTTGTCTACAAATAATCTGCCTATGAATGTTCTTCGTCTCTAGACGATCTGCTTCTCTATTGACACTGACCAAAAAACCAAATATTGTGCTATGCTCAATATTGTGCTGTTTGTCTCTAGACAATCTGTCCAAAATCAAGATCTGCCAAGAGGTTTGTTAATCTCTAGACAATGTTCCCAAATAAGTTGTTAATATTCAACAAATCATGTAAATAATGAACTAGAAATTGTGAATTACAATTTTTTTTCAGGTTGTGGAAAGTGAGAATTTCCAGTCCATAAAAAAGTTTATATCTGTTTAAAAAATAGTTTGGGTCAAGGCATTGTACTCCTACTTTTTATTTCTCAATCTTCAATTCTTCTCTAATTAGATATCGGCACTATCCTAAAAAATATTTTACTGTTCTCCAACAAATTCATCTATAACCAAATGCCTAAAGATTTTTTGTATAAGATTATGCATTCAATTTGTTTCGTGAAATGATCCATCCCTCCGAGTATGAGGAGTGTACGAACAGAAATCTGGAAAATCCGAAAAACAATACAAATGCTGTTAGTTGGTCTACTCTCCAATAGGTGGCATGGCATTGAAAACTAATTTGAAATGAATTCATAACTACAAAATAATTAATTTATTGTATAACATTTGTAAAATGTTTGTTTAATTATCACCTTCCGTCATAAAAAAATACTTAGTATTTCTACAAAAAAGCAAATCCATCAGAAAATTAAATATACTCAATCTTAATCAACATCGAACTTGTACAGCTTCCTAAAGCCATGGGTGCCAAGCGGGGTCCATTCTACAGAGATTGTCAGGATTATTTGCTGCCAATACCAAAGTCGCCACCTGAAGAAAACGAAAATTTCTGAAAATTCCAAAGTGACAAATCCAGAGAATTTGTTGGTTGGTTCACAGTTGAAATACTGAAAAGTATAATTCACTTTGGACACTCACTTTGCTATCGGTTCCATCAAACTCGGCTAAACTGCGTAGCCTATTCGATATCGAAGTCACCGCCTTATTGACCATATTTATAATCTGTTCGGCATCTGACATTTTATCCTGATTAGTTCCCGTCAGATCTTCAGGCTTCTTAGCCCTTGATAACATCATCTCGTCTCTGATTATAGGCTTCAAAATTGACAAAACCTAAAACGAAGGATATTGAAGAGAATCGGTACTCGATGAAAGTGGAAATTCACCTTAAAGTTTGGGTAAACAAAACACCTCGATACTGCGATCATCGAAGCTGTCAAAGGTCCACTTACAGCTATTGTCGATAAAAATTCTATGATGTTGGGAGTTAAACGAAAAGGAACTGCTCTCGTAGTGTCCAATTCGCCTTAAAAAATAGTAAAACAGTGACAATATTATATCAAGATAAATTTAGGAGATATGGTGCAGTCAGTAGGATTTAAATTAAAAATTTAATGAAACAAGCCAGTTCAAATTTTTAGAAACAAAAACTAACAGGAATTTTTGTTTTTCGAAAAAAGAATTTATCGTCTACATTGATATTGTCGCATTCAAAATAGTCCCCATCAGATATCCAATCCTCGAAACTTTTCTCAAAGTCGATTTTGGAGATAGCACTTTTAGCGATGCCCTTTCAAACGACGGCCCTTTAAGTTTCTTTTCATTTTTGGAAATAGGAAAAAGTCACCTGGAGCCATGCCTGGCGAGTATGGAGGCTGGGGCATCGTTATAGTAATGTTTTTACAAAAAAAAAATCACGAACAAGCAATGTAGTGTGAGCAGATGCATTTTCGCGTTTTATCGGATTGCTTCACGCAAACGAAGTTAAATTTGTAGGTAGTACTCCTCATTGACCTCGTTGCAGGAATCGATGATGCACACTATGCCATTCAAATCGACGAACATAGTGAACATAACTTTCGCGTTTGACCGCACTTGTCGAGCCTTTTCGGTCTTGGCAAGCCTGAATTCCTCTACCTGTCATAACGTTTCCATATCAACTCCTGAGCAATCTCCATTCGTTGCTGTTTTTGGTGAAAAATCAACAATTTTGGAAGACATTAAGCTGTTACCCGTTTCATACCTGAATTATTCGAAACAATTTCATCAAATGAGCCCATCGATTTGCCAATATCATCAGTGACTTCACTGATTGCGATTCGGCTATCGTTGATAACCATTTCTTCCACTTTTTTACGTTTTCATTGGTTGTTAATGTTCTGACATTAAGGTTAAAAGTCCATATTGTGAAACTTGTGATGAAATTTGTTGCAGTGAAGAGCATATGATGAAATCGAGTTTCTAAGAAAAATGGCGCAGTGTGTAGGATATCTGTTTTCACACAGGGCACAAATGAATTCAATTAGCATTATCTTACGAGAGTTACAGCAAGAACTTTATGCTTTTGAAAAAATAATTATTGTTAATTCACTACTAGCCAACACTTCATGCCATCAACTCTAGAATGAAAACAAGGGCATGAAAGGTTATTTGAAAATTCAAAGAACAATGAATCCACAAACTCCAAATAATCGTTTTTCAATATATGAAAATGAAATGAAACTGTTCTCAGTTCACAGCTTATTCTAATCATGTACCAATATTGACATACTGAATAACTGTTCAGAGTGTTCAGTAGTCTAGAGACAAACAATATTGAGCAATATTGTTCGTCTCTAGACTACATACAGAAAAGTTGTTTAACTCTAGACTCTGCTCAGAAAGGTAGTTTGTCTGTAGGCAGTCTACTTAGAATGTTTGTCACCAGACAATCTGCTCACAGAAGTTGTTTGTCTACAAACTCACAGAATAACAATATTGAGTAATATTGTTCGTCTTTAGACTACATTCAGAAAAGTTGTTTATCTCTAGACTCTACTCAGAAAGGTAGTTTGTCCGTAGGCAGTCTTCTTAGAATGTTTGTCACCAGACAATCTGCTCACAGAAGTTGTTTGTCTACAAATCTCACAGAAATTGTTTGTTTACAAACTCACAGAATAACAATATTGAGTAATATTGTTCGTCTCTAGACTACATTCAGAAAAGTTGTTTATCTCTAGACTCTGCTCAGAAAGGTAGTTTGTCTGTAGGCAATCTTCTTAGAATGTTTGTCACCAGACAATCTGCTCACAGAAGTTGTTTGTCTACAAATCTCACAGAAGTTGTTTGTCTACAAATCTTCTCACAGAAGTTGTTTGTCTACAAATCTTCTCACAGAAATTGTTTGTCTACAAATCTGCCCATGAATGTTCTTCGTCTCTAGACGATCTGTTTCTCTATTGACACTGACCAAAACACTAAATATTGTGCTATTCTCTAGAATGAAAACCTACCAGTGCTATCATCCACGTCGAACTTGAAATATGCAACATTCATCAGACCTGAATCCTGATGCAAGTACATCATATCCGGGTTGAGTCTCGTAAGGTGGAACACATACTCAGCAAAGCACGCCAGGGCCAACTGGAGAGTGAACTGAAAAAGAAGGTCGAATGTAAAAATGATAGGGTTGAAAAAACAGGGTTTACCATTTTTCTGAACTGCCAGTAGTCCGTAGCGCAAGGGAATGTCTGAATCGCCCAATGCTTCATGATAGTCCTTGGAACTTTAGTTTGCTGTACTCCTTTGAGGATATCCCGCGATACCTGGTGACTAGCTTTGATGCCCCTGCTTTGCACTTCAGCCAATCGTTCGTAGTAATATTGAATGGGATCGTCATGCTCTATGCCTGAAAAAAAGGCATACTTTTGAGACTCGGAAACATAATTTACATATATAGAAATATAGGCTTTTACAGTTGGTGTCAATGTTTTGGTTGATTGCCTTGGTCTTCTTTGGTTATGATTTCCAAACGTTTCAACTGCAACGGTCATCTCCACTAAAGTGGTCGAAGTACTCTTCTTGCATATCAACTTCAACCTTTTATTTTCCGGTTAACTCTCCAGTTGGCCCTGGGGTGCTTCTGAGATGACTGCCGCAGTTGCAGTTGAAACATTTGGAGATTATAACCAAAGAAGATCACGGCAAAACCCAGAAACCAACCAAAATATAATCTATATATGTGATGGAATCGATCGTTACTTGATGAAAATTCACAACTTAAATATCACTTTATCGTGATATTTTCACTGGATAGTTTACCAAACCGCAACACATGTTTTGCTGAACCATAGCTTTCGGGAATATTTTCATACCGACTGAATTCCACTTAAATTGTGCTATATATAAATAATTGTGAGTCATAGCATAGGACATTATTCATATACTTTTGTAAACCCACCAACAACGTCACTCGTTTTTTGAAAAGGACAGATTTGGACTTGGATTACTGGATGAATAATAATTGGAGGAAATTTATTAAAAACAATTAGGTCTAAAATTCAGTATTGGATAGATCAGGATAATATACAAGTTGGTTTGTGGTTCTTGTCCAAAACTTCATATTGGCCAAACTGGGGCACTTTTTCCAAAAGAATAAAAGAACATGGGAGTGTACTTTCTCGAATGTAAAGTCCAATCCCACATTTGTAAACAATCTTTTGGCTGAGGGGCATAAGTTCAACCATGACTATCAAATGTTACATTTCGAAGAGAAATTATTGTAACTCAATCTTTTGGAATGCTTAGAAATCAATTGAGAATTTTGAAAATTCATTGAATGATCAAATAGAATTGAATTCTTCAGCCCTGTTGTTTTTTTTCCAATGTGCAAAATTAATTTATTACATGCCCATTTAACAAATTGTTAAAATTGTTTTTTACTGAACTCAAATAAAATTATACGTATTCAAATAGGCTGAGGACCATATAATATTAATAGATTTATCAATCCTAAAAAACAGTACATGTTTATAGTATTGTAATGAATCTGAAGCCGGTCCTGACCCTCCGCGAAGGAATGCGATCGACGAACGCCAAAGAAAAGAACGGATTAGTACCGAAACCGGTAGATGTCTCCAGAATGTTCGTCAGGACTATTTAAGATCAGATTCTCGC
>WOGP01000239.1:0-27884 GCA_015342065.1 Leptinotarsa undecemlineata
TTGCACATCGCCGCTTATATAAAGCCAAAACGAGGCTACGAGAACGTTCCAGAGTGCCATCTAGTAGCGAAGTAAGGAGTAGAGCCTTCGCGAATATCATGGAAAAGTATTGCGATGTAGACACAAAGATGTCGCGGTGTACAATGTGCAGTCGACTTTTTATTATTTATTTTTATTGTAAATACTAGTCTGGCAGAAGTACTACTAGTGTACTAGTGGGACAGATCGCAATTATTAAAATAATTGTTGAATTTTTTAAATGTATTTAGTTTGAATTTAAACAGTAAAGTAAAATAAAATTTGAGAAACCATCAGTTGTAAATTAGGCACGCTATTTTTGTCGCTATTTTGGTTTGGGTGATGAGTAGGGGGTCGTGAACAATTTTTTTAACAAAAAGGGGTCGCGCTTTAGATAAGTTTGGGAAACACTGCTCTAAGTAACTTACAAACCATTTGTGGGTTATTCCTCTGATTCCATAGATTTCAAGCTTCGTTAGGAGAATTTTGTGATCTACTAGATCAAATGCCTTACTTGAGTCTATGAAAATCCTTAGCGTCTTTTTCTTCATCCAACTCCTTGTACACGTTGTTGGGGAACTGTGTAATCGCTTGACTTGTGGACAATTCCTTGCGAAAACCAAACTGGTTCACATTAAATAGACCCCATTTATATAAAAAGATATCGATAGGCTTGCTGCTTCCAAGGAACAATTGATCAAGAAGGTAAGAAGTTCAGCTATAAAAAGTATGCATTTTTTCAGTATATTCGTACTTATTCCGTCGTCACCGGTGGAATATGAGTGGCTTAGATTAATGACAATGGCTAGTATATCATACTCTGTGGCATGTTTGAAGTAGAGAGAATGATAATTAATGTATTTAAGAGTTACTTCGCTTTTAATAACCTTGTTTTTCTGCAAAAGAATATTTGGAATGTCACTGAAGTAGTTCAAAATTTTATACATTATACTTAAATAACACGAAAAATTTTATAGTAGCCACTATCATAATAAATGCAATATGTACCACAACCAATGTATTTCCCGAAGTTTCTCTTCGGAAACAACCATCATCAGGCTCAGGTCATACAACTCCACTTTGGAGATGTCTAAAAAAAAGTACAGATTGACACTTTTCATATCTAGAACTCTTAGTCACACATCAACTCATGAATTACATAGAAAAACTTCGATTACAAGATATAACAAACCTCTCCGCTGTTCTGCAGCAACGACATACAGAGCTGGAAGATGTTCCAGTGTTCCTCCGACTTCCTGTTCCTGTCGATTTGCCTGAGAGCCACTCTATAAATATCAGCATAACCCATCAGGAACGATCTCAACGCCAGCAGCAGACCGCAGTAGCCACAGTTTTCCGTTATGTCTTGACAGCGTTTCTTCGCCGCTCTGCACATGTCCACGACGGAAGGAATGCTGAGCCCTAGGGCTTGGATGGTATCGGGAAGTTCGTCTTTCATGCAGTCGAGCGATGACAGTTGCTTGTTCAAGCAGGCTTGCTCGTAGGAAGAGTACTTCTTTATGTACGTCACCAAATGACTGAATACCGCCTTTTGCAGCCTGAAAATCTGGTCTGGATTTGGTTTCGCTGGAAAAGTTTTGCGGATTGAAGGTTAGCTTTCAAACCGAAATAAGGTTGATGAATTGAAGAATTGTGACTGGGATCTTTCAAAAATTCATTGGGCTACCCCAAGGATCCGCACTTGGCCCAATTCTCTTTCTCATTTATATGATTGAGGTTCGATTAGGTTCACTATGCTCGCAGATTATACCACCCAACTAAGATGAGGAAATGATAAAACATCTTTCTGAACTTGCAAAAGTTTGAAATTTGATTTGACTCAAACTGTCTTTGTTTCAAGGGAAATAAAATCAACATCCTAATTATCAATTATGAAGATTCAGTTGTTCCCCACGCAAAAACTATAAGAATATGTGTACAATTAAAGACAGGTAGCGAGATTTTATTGATGTTCATTGCCTCTTCCTTTCTAATGAAATTATCCCTGCATTTTTAAATTTCTATATATTATTGGGTAGTAATTTTGAGAAAGGCAACCTTTTTCCTTAACACAGAATTACTGTCCAGACTTGGTAAGTATATATTCAAATTTAATTTCAAAACTACTACAAGAAAACCTCTTCTGATGTAAAGGCAGCTCATTATGAAACCTAGGTGCGTAATAATTCATGGAATACTGTACAAAGCTTTTATAAATCACAATAAAAATATAAAAAATAATTTCTACTATCATGATGACAATTAACCTACCTTGTACTGACTGACTGATTACGTTTACTAAGCTATCTCTGAACTGAGTTGCCGCTTGCTTGATTTCCAACAAGAAACTCAACTTATCCGGAACCTGCTTCAAAGCAGCATCAATGCATTCGTTCAAACTGGGATCCAACGACGAGAGGACATCTGTGTAAATATCTATCAAAGACTGAGACGCTGACTCGCTAACGAACACCTGATTGAACCACCTATACTGGGTGTACCAGTTTGATAGAAGTTCATTGTAGTAATTATGGATCCATTGTAATGTGGTTTCATCCTGTTCGATCTCCAGCTGGTTTCTCCATTTCTTCAGCAAAATATCTTTCTGGCATTTCTGGTAGTACTTTAATAGTTGCGGCAGTCTTCCAATAGACGTGAATATCCTTACGTACATTTGCGATTGTTCTGCAGCAAAAGTTCCTTTTGTTATGGATATTTAACATCATTATCATTATTGAATTTTGAACTTGGTAAGTGACTTGTCACGAACATTTTAAAGGTCTCGAAACTGCCATAACGGCTCTTATTTTGATGTTTTAATAGACAGTTAATATAATTGAAGTTATTATACCCAGCAGCCCCTTTAGGAATGTATTTCATAGCTTTACAGTCTCAAACAAGAGAAATAGCTCATAGCCACTTTCTGATCTTTGTTCAGTATAGTAATCTAGCACAAAATGTAGTTTTGAAAAACTTGAGAAAATGATACATACAAAATTGTATCCTCAAAACCGTGTTTTACTTACCTGTATTGTGAGAGTTGAAGGCCTGCACTATCTCCGGGCTAGCGATAGCCTCCAACCTATTTTTCAAACCTTCTAGTTGAAGCTTACGGTCCTCATAGTCTGCTACGTTCACTAGCAGTTTGAGAGAACTCTGCATACCTAATATTTTGTTGGAGATATTTTCAACGTTTCTCGAGTCGAAAACTTCTTCTAAATCATTCACTGCAAAATACAGAAAAGGAATATTACTTGAGCCCTTCTTGGATTTGATTCTGATTTCTTTTTAAAACGAATATCTCAGGAAAAATTGGGTTTTTGTGGTTACAACAAATTGTATAGAAATTACCAAGAAGTGTCCAGTTATCACTTTCATGGAGCCCTTGCTTGGCTAAAATCAACTTAGTTTTCATGGAATCCAACTTTGCAATGGATTCTATGGATTTCCCTGTCTCCTGTTCGATTTTTTCTATCTCTGCTCTGACTACTGCCATTTTTTCTTTCAGTATAACTGCTTCTTGTTGCAAGTTTTTTGAATCCCTCATAATTTTAGGTAAGGAAGCTAAAACGTCTTGACTGGTGTCTTCTAAGGCACTGTTAACTTGTTGCACATACAGTTGTAACTTCATTACCAGAGACATCGTGTAACTACTCTGAAAATGAGCAGGAAAGGTACTCATATGTGGAAGAAGAAAAAATTATATAATTCTTACTTCTTTTTGTCTATCAGCATTTTTCAAGATGTCATTTATCCAAGCCTTAGTATCAAAATCTTCGCTAGAAAATGAACTTATATCCTAGAAATACATGTATCACTGATATATGTTTATAATAATTTACTCTAGAACGTACAAAAATACTTTGTTTTTTTATTGTCTTACCATTATGCCTAGAAATTAGTAATCATATATTTCATTAATCAGTAATAAAAATCACTTCATTTAAACTTTAACTTGCTATTGTTATGACGTGAACTGTCACAAAATGAAAATAGGTTATGTTATCTCTAGAGTATGTTACAAAGAATGTTGCCAAAATTCTTTGGAAATAGTACTAGAGTGAAAATTAAAAAAGTACTATATCGTATATAAAAATAGTAAAACACTTTATCAACAATTTTGCAATAAATAAGATGACAAAAGGTAAAAACGAGTAATTAACAAAGACAATAAATTTGTTGTAGTTGAAATAACCATTATGATGATTTCATGTACAAGAAAAAACACACAACACACATGAGCATTGAACGGTGATTAGTTGATCCGACGACGAGTGGGATAATCAATATAGTGGAAATGGGCTGAAACATAAAAAGACGTAAGTGAATGCCATGACATCTCCTCTGACGAAGACGTCATTTATGGGATCGACCAGAGCCGGAACAAAACGCATTTATGATACCAGACAGCGCTGTTTCGGCCCAAAAGTGGGTCATCAGAGATACTAGGCTGAACCACAAATGTATTGCTGGAAGTGAAGTGAGGGCAATGACATTTCCTCATACGACAACGCCACCTATGGGATCGACATCGAACTCAACTTAGGTTTGTTCTTTGAAGACAGTTATGTCCAGTTATGCATTTATAGTTCAGCCTAGCACCACCGATGAGAGCTGTAGCGGGTCAAAATAGCGCTGTCTGGGGTTGATTCATGAATGGTTTGTGTTCTGGTTTTCGAATCAATAAAAAGACATTCTGTAAATATTTTGAGGTTTAAAATATTAAAACAGTTTATGAAGTCAACGGTCTATTTGTCCATTTGGAACTTTTGCTCGTTTCTATTGGTTGAAGCAATTCATCCAAAATTTTATGTTAAATGTTAAAAGTTATATTATTTCACTATTAGGTGCACATTATTCTGATTTCAGTAGATAAGATCAGTTTCCGTTAACTAGAATTCGAAACTTTTGCGAGCTAAGAATTAACAAGCTCCAACTTTTCAAAGTGCCATTCCTAGCACTAATCATCCTGCTACTGTGAAAATGTAGTGAAATGTATCATGCATTGGAAAAATGATTTTGCTGCCTTGAAATGCTCCCTTTTAACAAGATTCTTCAAAGGTAATTGACGTAACTAATTCTTTGAGTTTTGTGAACCGAGAATTGCTCTTCATATAGGTTAATTGCGCTCTATTGCTCTGGAAAATCTGGAGATGAATGAGATTATAAGTACCTTATAACAAAATGAAGTGTATATAAACAGTGAGCAATGTCCTTCAGATTCAATAATCACTGTGATGAGAAGAGATACTTGCAATGCGTAAATGAAACAACTAATGTTTGTGACGGTTTCTCACAGCATTATTGGATATTTTACCCGAGTTTGACGTTGAAATTTAAAAACATAGATGCAATACACTTTATTGTCCTTTCGAATTGGATGATTTCGGCTTTTCTCCTAAGGGGTTCTTCCTTCAATACCAGACTAAGATGGAAAATTAATGTCTCGATAAGAAATTACTCATTTCTGGTGATATTGTTTGCTATTTATTATTGGGTTGAATAAAAGGACAAAATTTTGATCAGTCATTTCACCTTTCCACGGAACAAGGAACGTAAATTCTGACTCCTCGGAACAGTAATATACCACCCTGAACTTTGTCCTAGTTCTGTAATTTCTTAGGCTTCCGTGCTCCAGCAAATAGGCCGAGTTTCGAGTTTAGTTCGTTCTGTTTGTTGGTGGCAAGAGGCAGTCAGCTGTTTGTTGGAAGTGCGATGGCTGCTGGATGTTGTGGTACAAAGAAACAAAAGCTCAATAATTCATCCAGCATACCGTCATGTAACGGGACGTCTGTTTCGAATGGGATGAGCAACGGGACGGGAATGGTCGCTCTGCCAGATATGTGCTTCTTCTGTTTCGACGTCCTCTATTGCCATTTGTATAACCTAGCCCCTCCGAAAACACCATCTTTCAGTAACGATGCATAGTAAGTACCCCGTTGAATTATTTAGACTGCGCTCTCTGGGTCGCAATTACTGGGAGGTCAACAGTACTGAATATGTACCAAGAAGGTCATTCAACTGTTTAGATAACTTTCCTTTGTTTTCGCGAGGTTTTGCTTTATGAATACGTTTATTTCTAAATATAGTTAGCTTTGCCGACGACACTGTAATCCATCAAGTTGAAAATTGGACCATCCTGAATCAATTCAAAGAAAAAAGTTTCACTCTGATTGTCTCTTTGTTTTGCAATAAAATTCTATGGGTGAATCATAACAAGACCATTTTCATGTTTCAATATATCAAATGCTACAGTATTGAAGAACAAAATAAAATACCTTGATAATTGTGGAATTTTAACTTGAAAGGGAACCACCAAATTGAATATGCAGTGAAAAAATGAATTCAGAAATATACACTGCTCCCACAAAACTCTCTTCTCAAAGGAGGTTTCACCAACCAGAGAATTAACTAGTCTGGAATTAAACTCTGCATGGTGGGAAATGAATAAAAAAATCATTATTGGCTTTGGGGGGTGAATCGAAAATTATTGTCTTCTTTAGGTAACATATCCTTTTTGTTCATGATTTGTCAAAATGTGGGGACATTACTGAGGTTAAAGATGAACAATTTTTTTTCTCACAGAATCACAGAACACTGGAAGATAAAATGATTTTTTGTAGAACTGTGGTTGAACAATGAAATTGTTCTGTGAATATTTGTGAGTGAATATTTTGATAATCCTAAAAAATATGTTTCTGTATTTATGTCTGTGTGTTACAATTTCAGGAAAGAATGTACTATTTGAAAATTGAATTTTTGAATTTTCCTGGTGTAAAAAAACTGCTTTATCAGTATATAAAAAAAATTAAGTTCTAAAAAAATTTTGACTGATTATTTTACAGTTTTACATAAAAGTTATGAGATTTTTTCCGCTATTTACTAAAAATTCAGGAAATATTTTTAGGAAAAATCACAAAATTTCCAGCAATTCTGAAATGATGGAAAATACCAAAAATTTTATTTAAAATAATTTAGTTCTTCAACTTCTCTACATCATCCACAGAATGGTTTGTTCTGAAAATTTCTCTTTCTCTATATAAAACTTTTGTTACCTCAAATGTGATTTTGTATCCTGTTTTAAAATATTACCTTATATATTTTTTGTGAGAAAAAATTAAAGATCCAGTGTACCGAAAATGATCATACTTTTTGATACTTTCGCAGTCCTTTATTTGTAACATGGAAAATAGGCAAGGACAAGAGACTCAGAGGGTGCATAGGTACCTTCAATGCCATGAATCTGCAGTCCGGACTCAGAGAATACGCTATCACAAGTGCTTTCAAAGACTCCAGATTCAGTCCAATCACTCGCGACGAATTTCCCAAGTTGAGTGTGTCGGTTTCGATTCTGAGACATTTTGAAGACGGGGACGACTACCTGGACTGGCAGGTCGGAGTTCACGGCATAAGAATCGAATTCGTCAATGAGAAGGGAAACAAAAGAACTGCTACGTACCTGCCTGAAGTGGCATCTGAACAAGGTAAGGTATTTTTGTTTCATATACTGTTTTCGTGGGATTCCTGTAGTTGTTTTTTAACTCCCTTGACAAAAATTAAAATTAACATATATCAGAAGCGTCAATTGATAGATTTAAATGTTTTAGTCGGTATATTAAAGAGTATCAGTTGACATTTCAAACCGTGTCAATAATCAGATCATCGAGTGTCAAGTTGCAAATAATTAAAATGCCAATTAACATTTCGATGTCGCCTGAGAAAAATATATTTGTTTTAATGAGAAGTTGTACATATTTTGTAGTTTTCCACTTCAATCAAAACTCACATTAACTTATTGAATAACTATCAGGTGAAAATCTTTTTTTATGGATATTGGTCATGATTTATTTGTTTTCAATATAAACATTTTGTTACCATTATGGAATTGCAAATTAGCGTGATGACTGACCTCAGCGAAGGTCAAAGGTTTGTTTTTAAACTGTTAACAAATTAAATATCTAAATCAGCTGTGATGACTTCATTTCAGTTTCAAATGGTGGCTTAGCTATCTGATACCATAAAAGTGCTCAAGGCCAACAATAAATATTCAAATTAACGACAAATCTAATTATGTAAAATATTTAAATGTTTATTTTTAATATCCTCCAGCTCCTACATACTATAATGTAAAAAGATTTTTTTAGTTGCTTCAAAAGTTTTGTCCGTTTTTATGAGTCTTCTTAAAAGGTAATATCTCAGTGAATACGTATTCATTTTAATCGAAATTAGCAACATTTTATTCAGTACACCTTTGCTGGAGTAACACAAGCCAAATAATTGAATTGGAATTCGTCGAAGTTGATGAAGGCCGTTTTCCTCTAGTCCTGATTGGTGAAGCTTCTACTGCTGAGAAAGTTATCGAAGCGGAGAGTATTTTGGGTGAGGCAGAAACTCGAAACTCTGACTTGCAAAATTTTTCAAATTCAAGGTTTGAATAAACAGTATAAGAAACGAAATATGATTCTTTTGGCCAATATTGTGGTTAATGTTGCTTCCGACACCACCATTTGGGTCATGAATATTATTGTTTTTCAGCCCCACATGCCAGCAACTGTTGATAAGTCTCTCAAAATGCCAGGCTTCCTGAGAGGATGTATCTCAGAATTCACTGATATCAAGTGCTTGAAAACTATGTACTGCTGTCTGGTAAAATCCCATCTTGAATACGTATCTTCTCTATGGAGCCCATCATATGCAAGCCACATCCATATATTCCAGAATAGCCAGTTCAGAATAACAGAAGGGATACTAAAGACCGGAAGATATATTTTTTCAATTATCAATGGAATTGTTCATTGTCCTTCATTGTTATCCAAGATCGGACTTTCAGCCTCTCCTTTCATTTCTTTCTACCATGAGCTATGAGAGCGTCAAATAAAACTGTCCTCGATTTCTTTACTTCTGCATAACAGTCTCAGTTTCAGAGGCAGCTTGATTCAGGGTGGAATATGTAGTTTCTAATATATGTGTTTGATTATTGGTTATATTTTTACAAGTTGACTAGTTTTATATCTGATAACTAATATATAATATTCTCGTGTCACACTGTTACTTGTATATTCTCATTGAATTTGCCAGGCATGTCACCTCATAATTGACAACTGAAGGTGAGATCGCTCCATAATTTGAATTCGCCTCGGCTGTGCAACAGCACGCGATTAGTCATTAAAAAATTCATGAAAAACGTTGTCGAAGCCAGCATTTTAAATGACAAGTTCCGAGGTGAAAATATATCAATGCTACGAACACCTATTATACCTACAGATGTGCCAATTCATTTTAAACGTGCTCTTGAGAGTAGGCAAACGTCTAGTTTGAAGTATTATTGTCGTGATACAAATAACTTAATCATGCTGTGTATTTTTTCCAACAGGTTGGGATCAGTTGCAAACCATAGACTCTCTCCTGAGGAAAGGAGGTTACAAATCGGTGATATCAAGCGAAATGAGACGTACAATTAAATTGACTCGGTATCAAAGTGAAAAAATAACAGTGACTTATCAAGATTATATGAACCATTGGAATAGCCTGAGATGCTAGCAGATAATGTGGGGGCGCTCCCCAGTGGCGCCTCCACAACCTACTTACTCCCACACTGTGCCCCCATGCCGCCCCACCACTTTCGTGATGGTCCAGCCTCCCCTGCCGATACCGAGCTACGGACCGACAGTGGCCCCCGTTCAGCCCCCCTATGTGCCCATGCCCGCGCCGGTGCCCATGTGGTGGGACAACTACCCCGGGCCGTCTTACCAGCAGGAGTTTCCCATGCTGTCTCCGCCCGAATCTCAGTATAGCGGTTACCAAAACTTCTTTCGCAAACAGAAGTGACCGACAAATTATCTCAGGAGTTTTTGTTATTGTACCAAGTTGTAATCGCGTATTTCGAAGCTAAGGCCCCACGAATCCGAGGCGCAGCTCTGATGCCTGGGATCCTAGCTGATCGTATAGAACGGTGTGGTTGCAAAGCTTTTTTGCATTACGGATGTGTCGATAGATTTTTGGTAGCGGATCTACCAAAGTTTTTACAGTTGGAGTATCGGTAAATTTATACAATTTTTTTTTGTAGTTTTGATAAGTTCAATATATTTTTTGAATAATGTTGGTGTAACAATTGATTTTTAAGTGACATTGTATAAAAATAACTCAAAGTTTTCGTGTATTTTTGTTTTATATGCAAGTTTTCAAAATCTTTGCAACCATCTTTATGAAACAAAAAGAGAAGCTTACAGGTTTGACCTGCGATGGTTTTTGATGCTCAGAAGGCCTTCATCAGTTTGAAGTTTTATACCTCAGAATTCAGATATTTAACCTGACAATTCTGACTTCAATTCCAGAATTTAGAATTTCAATCTTTGGAATTTCGACATTAGAACTGGAAATTTAGAGAATCTCTCAGAATTTCCGCGTTTAGTGTAAGAATGCCGTATTTCTATGTTCAAATTCCAATCTTGAAATTGGGAATTCAACTGTTATTGCTAAAGTTCCGACTTACTCCGAAATGTTGACATTTGAACTGAAAATTTTGACTTTCGATCATAGAAACTATAGTTTCAATTTCAGAATTCCAACCTGCCTTAGAATTTCGATATTTAAAGTGACAATTCCGACTTCAAATCCTGAATTGCGAATTTCAATCTTTGATTTCCCACAATATTTTGATCTACCTTGGAATTTTAACAATAAACTGAACATTTTGACTTTCGATCACGGAAACTATAGTTTTAATTTTGGAAGTCCAACTTGCCTTGGAATTTCGACAATTCCGACTTCAATTCCGGAATTGGGAATTTCAGTCTTTGATTTCCCAGTCAATTCTAACTTACCTTGGAATTTTGACAATTCCGACTTCAAATCTGGAACTGGGAATTTCAATCTTTGATTTCCCACAATATTTTGATCTACCTTGGAATTTTAACAATAAACTAAACATTTTGACTTTCAATCACAGAAATTATAGTTTTAATTTCGGAATTCCAACTTGCCTTAGAATTTTAATATTTAAACTGACAATTCCGACCTCAAATGCGGAATTAGGAATAACAGTCTTTGATTTCCCACTCGATTCTGACTTACCTTGGAATTTTGATATTGAAACTGAAAATTCAGACTATAGATCACAGAAATTGAAATTTTGATTTCGGAATTACAACCTGCCTTAGAATTTCGATATTTAAAGTGACAATTTCGACTTCAAATCCGGAATTAGAAATTAGGACATTAAAACTGAAATTTTAGACTATAGATCACATAAATTGGAATTTTGATCTCTGTATTCCAACTTAGCTTGTAATTTTGATATTTAAACTGACAATTCTGACATCAATTCCGAAATTTGGAATTTCAATCTTTGATTTCCATCTCAAAATTCTGACTTGCCTTGGAATTTTGACATCAAAACAGAAAATTCACACTTTAGATCACAGAAATTGGAATTTTGATTTCTGAATTCTAACTTCGCTTGGAATTTCGATATTTAAACTAATTCTGACTCACCTTGAAAATTTCGACATTAAACTGAAAATTTTGACTATAGATCGCAGTAATTGGAATTTTGATTTCGGAATTCTAAGTTAGCTTGGAATTTCGATATTTAAACTGAAAATTCTGACTGAATTCTAATTTTCAATCTTACGATTTTTGCTTTTATAACTTGAAACTTTGACTTACATTATAATTTGGACATGAAAACTAGGAATTTCAACTTCTATTCCTGAATTTCAATTTTAGGATCCAAAATTCCTGCAAGAAATCCCAGAGTTTCGAATTTCAATGCCGTAATTTCGATTCTCAATTCCGCAGGGTCTTTGAATCCCAAAATTTTTTTTTATTACAGAATTTCGACTTTGAATTCTGATAAAAATTGGAATTCTTGTGGTAGGTCTAATTTTTTTACCAGACAGCTTCAAAGATTAGGTATAAAGACAGGTAAGGTAAAGTTGTAAAAATTTAATTGTGCAATTTCTTCAACTTTGTTGGAGAATGAATATTGTAGAAAAAGAAAAAATTCTTGGAATGTTTCGACAGTTTTCAATAGAACACTGAATTTTTACTATCAATTAGACGAAATGATCGATTTATGTTATACTGTTCGCTTCTCTTTTAGTTGCAAGAAAGCAATTAGCACCAAAAGATTTCGGGAAATTGAAAAGTCGTCACTACGTGCCTACCATCACACAATGGCATAGCTTTCTACGGATGGATGTGTCGTGTGTATTCAAAATTGTCTCACATTGTGACAAAACTGATAAGATTCCCTACAACGTCGTCTTACATCTAGCATGTAGTCGGTTTTATCAGCTATTGCTTCGAATTTTGTTTCGTGAATGGATACTTGATCGCAGTACTCCTTTCTTTGCGACAATAAAGTATGCCCTCGAAGTGTGGTTGTTGTTGAGCGCAATGTTAGATTGTGTAGGAAAATACAAGTTCAGCAGTGTTCATCACTCGGAGAATTTGATCTCAAGATTGTTTTTCAACATTCACTTTGACTCATTTTCTTCTTATTTGTCATTGAAATGACGTTAAAATTATGTGAATACCTTTAAAAGTTACACTCATTTTAAATCATTTATTTCATGTTCATCTAGTCAATGAAGATTTATTACAGAAGTTGATAACGGTGATGGTCATAAATTATATTCCATTGAGAAATTCATTGTTTAAAACAAATAAATTTTAAGTTTGGCAAAATGTGTAAGTGTGAATACATTATGATTTTCTCAGTACTCAGTCTTGACTAGTTCTTTGTTAAAAAGTTTAAGTCATTATTTAATACAAACCCAATCTTTAAACTTACAAGTCGCGACCGTAAGGAAGGAATTCTCTTTAAATCACAAGCTAAATTTCAAAAAGGCCAAATATATGTATTAACGTGAATACTTTATGATTTTCTCAGTACCCAGTACAATCAGTGTGTCAGTCTTGACTATGTGCTTTGTTAACAGCTTTAAACCATTATTTAATACAAACCCAACTTTAAAAGTTACAACAGTCTCGACCATAAAAAAGGAACTCCCTTAAACTTTAAATCACAAGCTGGGTTTCAAAAAGGCCAAATATATGTATTAACGTGAATACATTATGATTTTCTCAGTACCCAGTACAGTGTGTCAGTCTTGACTATGTGCTTTGTTAACAGCTTCAACCATTATTTAATACAAACCCAACCTTAAAAGTTACAACAGTCTCGACCATAATAAAGGAACTCACTTTAACTTTGAATCACAAGCTGGGTTTTAAAAAGGCCAAATATATGTATTAACGTGAATATATTATGATTTTCTCAGTACCCAGTACAAACAGTGTGTTAGTATTGACTATGTGCTTTGTTGACAACTTCAAACTGTTATTTAATACAAACCTAACCTCAAAAGTTACAACAGTCTCGACCGTAAGAAAGGAAACTCTTTTTAAATCACAAGCTGAATATATTGTGCTTTTCTCAGTATCCAGTACAAACGGTGTGTCAGTCTTAACTAAGTGCTTTGTTGATAACTTTAAACCATTATTTAATACAAACCCAACCTTGAAAGCTACATAAAGTTGTCCATCTCCAAATACCACAAGAAAGTAACTTTTGTGTTCTCTTGTGAAACTTCAGGAAACTACTGGAGATTGAATTTATTTTCACAAAAATCAATCATCATTTTTCGTATATCTGATTTGTTAAAAAAATCTTGGTAGAATGTAGAGTGATGAACATTGTTGTGACATTCAAATTGCTTGGTGCTTGCTCCAATGTGCTTGAGTGAATATTATAGCTACTAAATTCGTCAAAGTCATGTATTTATCACAATCAGTTCAAGCTATTGGGCGGCAATTCAACAAAGACATTTATCTTCTGGTTAAAATTGTTTTTATAGGAGAGTTTAGCTTTGGAATAGTAGCCTATGCCCAGTATTTTGAATTTACCTTAAATACTTTCACCATAGATATGTAGTGTGATATACATGAGCAGTTTGTACTTTAACATGTTCATGCTGCAAATTCCATATTGGATAATTCAGAGTAAATCGAATATTGTTCGATATTGAAGGAAATTGAATATCTAGGCTATTTAACAAATTTCACTAAACTGTAACTGTATTAGTTGTCAATGTTCACAGTGTTGCAACATTATCATTCACAATCCACCAGATAATTGATTTCATGGAACTTTTCTTTTACACCACCTGGTGTTCTGTGGCAAATAACCAGAAGTATCAAAATGATTGTATTCTTAAGGAGTGAGTACAATTTTCAATTCAAATTAATTGAAATTGTCACTTTTAAAATAAGAAAGGAGGGTATTCACATCAACTGAGAATATTTGTATACTTTTCAATTACTAGTAGATTGCATATGCTGTTTGACATTTGACAATGAATAGCGGGCATCTATATTCAGTAGTTCTTTTTTCAGTCAGTTAGCAGAACTGATAGGTATTTTGTTCTAGGTTGGAAGGACTGAATTAATTTTCTGTTTGTGTTGGTAGAACTGATTTTATTTATAAAATTTGAAAACAAATTGATGAATATAGCAATAGTAGATGAGCTTGTGTAATTCTCAGATACACAGAACAGCTAAGTCAGAAATTTAAAGTGGATGGAATTCAAGTTCTGTCATCTTCACTTATAATAACAAATAGAGAAGACTAAATACTGACACTTTGAGTAGCTTTTTTCATAACATAATTTGCCCTTTCAGTGGCACATTTTCAAATAATTATTAATTGAAAAAAATTAACAAAACAAAGTTCCCTAAATTTGACTGTGTTCAGTACTAGCGAAAATCCTTGATTTTTCAATTCATTCAAGTAAACTGGACATCAATTTCGTATAAAAGTGAAGTTAGACGTAGACCTACTGATTGAATATTTTTATGGCATTCAAATTTTAGTTTAGTAGATGAGGAGTTCAAATATTGAACGAATGTAATTTTTTGTGGAGGAAAATCAGTTTTTAGCGACCTTCTTTGGGGGGGTGAACTGAAAAGTTTGCCCTTTCAACACGTGTAAAAGTTCTAAACTACAAATTTCATATTTTTTGGATTGTGGAAGGTAAAAATACCTAAAGAAGGTCGATGACAAGCTTATTATATACTATGTGTGATTGATGATTTGTTTATTTTGTGGTAATTCATGATCACTTTAATGAAATGAATAAAAACACTTGCCTAATCACCACTAGTTAATTTTATTTATACGACCGTTTTCGAGTTTAACCCCATTATCAAGTATAAAACTGAAATGCGAAATTTGAAAACTCTGTTTTTAATTGATTTGTTAATTTCCATTGCTTCCAAAAATTTTTTCCTTTCCTTTATTACATATGTGTATCATTTTGAGGTTATCTTTACTTACCTTGTGATGTTATTCTTGAAGAATTTTATACATTATAGATTTTTTGTCCAAACTGACCTGTTCACGGAGTCTTACTCAAAATTTTTACCGGTTTGGCCTGTATATACTACAGAGTATTCACCACACTCTATATACACCTGAGTTTTTCGTTTTATCTCGTTTGGGTTTTGCATTAAACAAGGTTCTGCCTAAATTATTATTACTAATGAAAGCTGTTGTTATTTTATATTCAGAGAAGTAATTTTGAATATTTTCTGAAAGTTTACCTAAGTAGATAGTTGATGCTACTATACTTAACTATAACTATATTGTGTTCTCTGCAGTTTGGGTATAATTTACTCATAAAGTGTTTTATGAATGTAACCTGATATTATCTTTTCAATTAGAGAAATTGGTACCTGATTGTTTACTGCAATTTGTAACATGAACTAAAAATAATTAAGCAAATTGCAGTTAACAATCAGGTACCAGTTTTTCTATAATAGAAGACATAAAATCAGGTTAAACTCATAAAACACTTATAAGTAAGTTAGATCCAAACTGCAGAGAACACAATATAGTAGCATCAACTACTCAGGTAAACTTTCAGAAAATATATTCAAAATCAATTCCAAAAAAACAAAATAACAACAGCTTTCAACGTTTGATTACTTGGCCTTCCATCTTACCTTAAAACTCCCGATATAACCGAGTTTTCTATTGTGATTAGACGAAAGTGTTTTTATTCATTTCATTAAAGTGACTTATTATGTACCTATTGCAGGATGGTATAGCCTAGGTCACTTTCAATTCAATATTGAAATGGTTGGCTCTTATAACACATTTTTTATTCAATTATTGAGTTGTGACGTTCATACATATAATTCAGTATAATTCAGCAAACTGTGCCCCTCCTGCTTTACTTTCTCTTCACTGTACACTATAAAAAGAAGTTGCTATCTTGTTAAAAATAATACTGAAGCTAAAATGAAATTTCTCCTCAAGTTTGGCGTATGAACCAACCATGAGTTGAAATACTACCATATTTGGTAGTTTGGTGCATTTTCAAAAATACGAATTGTTAGATTTTAAGTCCGTATTTCGAATGGCGTTAAAAACTTCAACTGTTTAGTGTATAGGAGTATCAGTTTTGTTTTTATTGATAAAAAAATTGAAATATTTTTTTACCAAAAAAAGTTCAAAAAGCTTTGACAAGTGTTGCTTTTTCATTTTTGTAGATATAGACTAATTTATAACTATGAATAGATATTTCTAGTTTAGGTTCTATTGAAGCTTGGGAATAACGCCATCTATAGATGATGGTTAAATTTTAAATTGAAGATCACTGCCACATCGTCACCATTGTTACGAAAAATTATCAATAGTAACGCTCAATCAGCATTTTCTGATATATTGAATAGTCACTCTTCACACTAAATACCTGGTATTTTGAAACATGTCCATAATGTACCAGAGTTAAATGAAGAATTCTAGGGGCCTTTTTTTGCGGGAATTGTAATTTCTAATACTGAGACTAAATCATTTCGATTTTGAATTGTATGAGCATGGCATGAGTCAACCGATATGCCAGTATTCTCAGCCACTTGTCTAATAGTGACTCGACAATACTCCATTACAATTTCCTTCAGTTCAAATTGAACATGATGAACAGCTGAAACTATGAACCACAGAACTGCAACTTCATATTATAGTTCTGTGGTTCATAGCAGAGAACTATTAACTCTGAAGTTATAGTTCTGTGCTATGTGTAAAACGAGTGTACCAACATAAAAAAATCGCCAATCGAAAATACGTAACCCGGGAAATTGAACAGAACATTCATCAATTTTTTGGACAAACCACGCTGTTTATGAAATTTCAGTTTATTTTAATCGACATACGACATAAACGATGACACTTTCAACTTTATTATCACATTCTATCGAGAGTGGTACACTTTGTATTGCCAATAGTCAATAAATATTACTATTGGCACTCAAAAATACAATAATCCCTGCAAAAAATGGGCCCAAGAATCCTTCATTCCACTCTGCTGCTTGAATATCATAAGGAATCAACTCTGATCTGAAAGATCTCAATAAAAACTTTTCCTCCAATGCCGCTCTTTTAAAACATTTTAATCAGTGTAAACAAAGCCTGATTCTGCTGTCATATCTCAGTAGACATTTTGGTGGAAAGCTTTGCAATAACCAGAAAACTCAGGATGAAGATCTGGAAGTTTAAACAGATTTCTGATAGAGTGGTAGACATTTCTCTACCCATACCATTGCTTATCATTATTTCATCACCTTCATTCTATTAATTCAGTCCCAAATGTTAGTTTTTCACATGGAGAATATGCCTTAGGTTTGCTTATCAGTTACCTGTTAAGCAGATCTGAACAGGTAAATCAATATGGGTAAGCAGCTGCAAACCAATGTAGTTACCTTTACTGATTTACCTGTTCGCATCCGCTCGCCAGGTAATTAATATCTAGGCAAGCCTACCTACATACAGTAGCCATCTTTATTGTTCTATAGAGAAAAAGTGAAGAATATAATTATTCATAAGTATTATTGTGTGCCATCGAAATAATTCAGATTTTACATTTTCATGTATTTTTTAGTGGTAAAACTGGAGGCAAAACAAGTGAATTTTGTTTTTGCCCTATAACAGTTGACAACAGTTATTTGTTATAAACATTTCTATTAATTATCTCATCATCCCCAAGTTTAATATATTCATTAGAAGATCTCATCTTTCAACTTCACGAACAAAACAATCATAGTGACATAATGACATTAATGTTCATGATTGTGATGAAGAATGACGCCCCCAAGATATGATAGCAGATAGGTTCAGAATAGAGCATAATTATGAAATAGTACTTTTTTGAGAAACTTCAAGCTAGACCTCTGATAGGACTGAGCTCCAAACTGAAAATATTGTCTGTTCTCAACAATAGTTAATTCATCTACCAGTTGAGTTGCAAATTTTCAGTATTGAATTATTTTACAGGCAGATATCTTGTGAACTATGCAGATTTTTTAAATTCCCATGTAACTGCCAATAATCTATGGCTCTCAATACGTTGGCAACACTGTAATCAGTTGGTAGACCTTACGATTTTCAAATTACGGGTATACCAACTCTATTATTTAAATTTTGAGATGAAACTATTGTGGCGAACATGCCGAACAATCTCTATTACTTTTTGGTGGAAAACTAACTGGTTCCAAAATGAAATAGTAGATTTTCAATGATATTTCAGAAGTGAATTACAAAAATTTCATCAACATACTTGTGCCTAAAATTTGGACGACGAAATGTCGATCATTCATTACACCATTTTAGTATACATGAGACTACATTCTGATTTATTTCCCATTGTTGCGATTTAGTCATTATGACTTTATTATAGTTGGGTTCAAGAAATAAATGATTACGTTTTTTAATGTTTTCCTCAAGTGCTTTTCCCAAAATCCTCCAAAAGACGTTGGTAACACTGGTGTCAGTTGGTCGACCTTATAATTTTCAAATTACAAGTATACCAACTTTCCCAATGAAACCACTATGATGTTCACAGTTTGAATGCCAAAAGGGGCTGATAAATAAGACAGTTATTCTACTGATTTTTAATTAAAAAATGTACTATAGTATCAATTGGTAAAACATAATTCAAGGATTTTTTTTTGTCACACAATATGACTTTGCAAATTGAAGCTTTTTTTTTTGTTCTATACCTCTGATTCATTTCGAATGTTAAATTACAGAACAAATGTTTGAATCGTTACAACCAGTGACTAGAACTTTCTTCAATTGTTTTTTCTCATTCTAAAACCTCTGAATCACCTGCAGTCAATTCCAACAGTTTCGAATTGACTTTGTATATCGATTCTGCCTCCATATAAGTCACTATACTTCCAAATAGTGCCTGAGCAATAAATATTCCAAAAAGAATGTTCTGTTTCGGTTTTATCATCTTCTGAACGATTCTGAATATTTTCATAGGTTCTCTACTGATGTATGGGATATCGTAAGTTTTGTATCGATTCACTAACTGAAAAAATATAAATGTTAAAATCATCTCGATATTCAACCCGTATCTCCGTTATAGAAATGTTGTTTAACTTGTTATATATTCAACATGAAAAATTTTGTGTAAAAAAAGTCTCACTTGGATGAAAAACTGATTCGTTACTCACCGTGAGTGATGAAATGGGTGCTATAAGCAAAGGAAAAACACCACCTATGGCAGCTTGCAGGGCTGCTGCTCTAGTTTGTAGACAAACAGGACATGTATCTTGATTATTCAGAACAAGGTCCTTCAGTACCACCTGAAATCAATTGCATTCAAAGAAACAACTTATTCAACATCAATATTTTAATTCAAGTAAATTCCCTCAACATCTATAGATGAAAAGATTTCACTTGCCTCTTGGTGTAATAAGACTGTAAGTGAAGCGGGAATGGCTGCCATTGGCAAGTAGGATACAAAACGACCATAATGCATCAGTTTGAATTTCCATCTGAAGAAATTGTTAATGTATATTCCTACGAACATAGTAGCACCTCCAAGAAAGAAGGACCCATATTTGAAGCTGAATCTGGAATTTCCTTAATAAGATATTCACAACCAAAACTTGTTTACATAGGAATATGAAAATAATGATTATTAAAAACAAACATGAAATTGTCAACAGGTGACATTGGTTCACGAAATGTAACGCATTTGTGTTGAGTTTCTCAGCTGTCTAATAGCACTGATACATACACATCTGAAGGAATACTCCAGTTGTTCAATATTTTTGTTTGAAATACTAAAGCCTGCTCTTCTGTTAAAACTATAGCATCTGTTGGGATGTCTTTGAAGTTTTTTCTCTCCAGGGCCATTTTTATTTTTTAGATATGTCCATGTAATCCAGAACAATTTATTATTTTACCTCAAAGTATAATATAACCTAAAATCATAACATAACCTATAAACTTGGAATATTACATGAACACGGGACCACCTGAACACGGAACCACGAACCACCGTATAGGTAGGTGTTTACTTCAATAATTAAGCAAACAATGAATAATTTAATTTTGATAAGTTCAATGAATCTAAGCTTGAATTTCGGGAGTTATCCTAGTCCAACATTGAGTTTTGGTTATTTTTTCCTCATTAGTAACACCAGAGTTGCCCTATGCGGTAGAAATAGTGCTCATTCATCTTTCAATTATGAATATACAAATCAGGGACAGAAAATCCTCTGTAAAATCAATGCACACAATGAGTACGAATTATAAACTACGTGACAACGAAATCATAGTACACTGTGCCATTCAGTTATTTCTGAGATAAGAAATTTGAACCGAGGTTTTGATTCAATCGAAGCCGATATTCCTATTGAAAAACATTTGAAAATTCATTGCGATTTGACCGGATTCAAGTCAAAACTTACTAATATTTCAATATAGATTTTCATTAAGTATCGATTAGGGATAATAATAATGATGAATTATCTTTATTTACCTTCGAACACAGATGTAAAGCGATAACAATAACAGGAATTCAACAAAGATGAAGTGTTTTCAGAGCAGAACTCATGAATTGTCTACTTGAATAAAGTTGTTTGAATGTATTATATGAACCTCGGCAAAGTTGATTGACATGTTTTGTCTCAATTCATTGTCTTACCACCGTCCGAGGTGTTTTGTTTCTTTTTGTATGGAAATTTTTTCGCCACCCAAAACAATGTCGATTGAGGTACGTAGAGATTACGTTTGAGTTTCAGTTCGAAAAATAATGCACTGGACTTACTCGCGATCAACTCCAGATTATCTGCTGCAGATACATTTATCAAGTAATCCAGATCCGAATTTAAAGCAGCGGTAACATCAGGTTTCACTTCAATGAAAGATAAGTACAAATGGGTATCGTCCGCGTAGTGGTGTATGCGGCAGTATTTGACGAATGAATGAAAATCTGAGATGTACAAAGAGAATAACTCAGAGCTTTCAAGGTCATGAACCATTCTCTGCGTTCTTCTCTTCAGGTAACATTCCAATAGTTTCACTGAATAAGGGTGGAATCCGAAGAATTTTTGACTGAAGTCCATTTTCGCCGTCCCTGAGCCGATATAGGTCGTCACTGTTTTATTCCATTATAACATTTGTTCATGAACCTTCGTTCCGAATTTCAAATTTCCTACCCGGACCGTGTACAATTCTTTGTTACCACTCGGTATATTTTAGAAAACACTGGAATATTACACAAATCTATTAATTTTCACCTTAAGTGCAGTCCCAATGAAACAATGGTCTTAGGTGATCTTTCAGTGATTGTATGCACAATATGTGCATACAAATAAAACAACATAAAATAAAGATCATTTTGCATTTGTTCTAAGAGAACTCCCCACTACAATAATTTCAATAATATCTTTGAGATTAATTATAACAGGTAAAATTTCCCCCACTCTTTTGAAAGATACAAAGTTAGGTATGTATATAAACGATATTTTCCATAACATAACATTCTCAGAAGTTGTGTTTCATTAATTAGTGAACTTACCTACTTACTTCTTACCTACTACCTCTGTTGTGTATTTTTTCGATTTGGAGGAATTTATTATTTTTTTTCGATTGAACATGAATTATTCGGATCACTCGCGCATCCAAAGGCAACTAAAGATACATAACAAGGTCTTACGCCAAATTTCTGGAAATATCAAGACACCCTCAGAAAAATTTCGGAAGAAAATGTATGGCGTACCTGATCGGACCTTTACTTTGTATAGGACAGCATCTGTGATGACCCCCGCGAGAAAATCTATGGAAGCCATGTATCGGTACGGGGAGAATATGCCTCCAGCCATACCTGAGGTCGTTATGCTAAACAACAGTTGCATGGCCGGCCATTATGACAAGAACTTCGACAACGACAAGAACTTCGACAACGACATATCCCAACTAATGAATATGTTCCCCCACATACCAAAAACCCAGCTGGCCTACCGCTACAACCAATACAAGGGGGATTTGCATTATACCATCGGCTTCTTCCTGAACGTAAAGGAGGAAGTGGCGGCGTTGACGACCGAAGGAGTATCGAATGGACATGTTGCTACCGCCAGCGACGAGAATAAACCGAAGAAGTGGATTTCGATGGAATCCGACCACGACGAAGTCAACGTAGAAGTCGCGAAGGACGAAATCATGGAGCTCAATCTCGGCGCGAATTTCGTGAGCCAGCTGGAGGCCTGTTTCGGGGACCCCAACCTACCTCTCCCCCAAGGTATTCAGCCTGTCGTTCAGGTCCCCCGCTCCCTAGCCAGGCAGCTGTATGCGTCTTACGTGCACCAGCAATTGGAATCCCGAAACCACGTCTTTGAGATAGAGAACGAAGAGTTCACTAGGAAATTGAAAAGAGATCAAGATGAGCATCGCGAAGAAGCATCGAGGGATATAAACCCCGCCACTGTGTTTTCCAGCCAAATGTTGTTTGACGCTTTTCCTGCCATCGCTCAAGACGTTCTCCTCGAAGTTCTCTGTGCTCACAATGATAATTATAAGGAAACTGTGGATACCTTGCAGGTTTTAACAGGATACGAACATTTCAATGGTATCGTGCAAGTCGAGGGGGCGGCAAGTACTCAGGTAAGTTTTCCTTTAGTTATTACATTTGAGATGAGAGCAAGCATTGAAGAATGGGTTATTCATGAAAATGGTGAGTGTGCTTGAGGTAAGAGAAGTCAGCGTGTCTTCCTTTGGGCATCTTCAGCAACTTCTTTGATATTGATTCGACGATTTTTCATAACTCCATACTGCTGGTAAAATTTCAAGTCTTTTTTAGCACTCAATTCCATAACAACATAAATCACGCTCGTGAAATTTAAAATTGATTCGGTCGTTACTTGCTGGAGATTGTCATAAACTACACCTCATGATTTGATCTCCACAAACTTGTTTGTGTTTTCAATTTTTCGAACTTATATTTCATTTTCTAGGAATATAGAGATCGACAATATGCCACATTATATCGTGCGGAAGCCACCAAATACTTCAAGAGATGTTCCGAGCTGTTCGAGATGGCCCAACTGTATCACCGATCCGGCTTGACAAAAGCGGCGCAGTTCTTCTTTGGCTTGTCGAGCCTCCAAAGCGAATACATGGTGAGAGCGAATGAAATGGCAGCTACGGCTTTTTTGAACGAACATTCGAGGCGACTGCAAGATTTCAACACGCTCGATCTACATTTCCTGTACGTGAAAGAAGCCATCCATGCGCTGGATGTCTTCTTGGACAGGAACATAAGTTTGCTAAAAGTGAGCGAAAAGAGAACCCACGAGTATTTGCAGATAATCACGGGCCGTGGAAATAGGAGCGAAAACGGAATATCCAAGATCAAGCCGGCCGTGAAGGCCAGGCTAAAGGAACGAAATATCGAGTAAGTTATTTGCTATTTTTGGAGCAGATTAGTTATTTCTCTAACGAGTTAATTGCGTGTCAATAATTGTTGATGTTAATTTTGTTTTTTTTTTCTAGTTGTGTGGAGCTCAATCCAGGAATGTTGAAAGTGAGGATTACCAAAGCTTCTAAGGTTAGCAGCGTGTTGTCCAAAACTGGATGACAAGTACGAATGTTTTTATGCAAAAATAAAATTTGTTATGGTAGATTTGCTCAAAAATTTTGTTTTCATTGAAATATTAGGGTGTTGAGTGTGATTTGGCCGTACGTGCAATATCTTCAATTTTCAAATTTTTCTTTCCTGAATATCAACATCAGGGAACGGAAGAAGTTCCCGATTCAACTCCACTTTGGAAAAAATCTAGAAAATTGAATTTTTTTGCGAAATAACCATTTATTTATATCTCCCGAAACGTCAGTTGAAATTTCATCAGTGCAACATTGGGAATGTATGAAGAAAAAAGTCTAGAAAAATGCCAGTTGTGGCACCGTATCTCTTTAGTTCTGAAATAAAACGGAATTGTATTAGCCAGAACGGAACAAACAGCCCATACAAGCACAATAAAGGTTATCTTGCATTTATTTATTCTAGTGAGACATTCATGCCCACTATAACAAATTCGATATTATATTTTGAAAGAGTTCCTGAATGTATATCCTCAAAAGCGAGGCCATGAATAAAAAGAAGAAGACAAATATATATATATATATGACGTTTCTCTTTAGGTTAGATTAGTACTACTTCAAAATTGTTAGAAGTGAGTATCATTTCACAGTGGATTTACGTAAATTTCTGTTGTGTTTTGTTTCCAATTGGGAGGAATTTGTTTTCTTTTCGATTGGACTTGATTATTCGTGCATCGAAAGTGAACTAGAGACAAATTGACAGGTATGTGTTTTTCGTAGAATTATATTGTTAAGTGCGTAGATGAGTTTGTTTTAGAGGTCATTATCAACAAAGATATTACAATCATGTTTTCCATTGCAATAGTTTGTTGTTGATCATAAATAATGAAACTTTTAAACTTGGAATTTAATTTTTGTTTTGAGCGAATTGATTTGTTTTCAAAATTTCTTATCTTTTAGAAACAAAAATTAGGGTTGCAGTCAGTTAATAATGTAATCAGTAGGCCTTGAATACTTTCACTTTTGCTTTATTTTTTAAATAAATGAAAGTGCTGAGATATACAGGGGTGGCACATTTAAATTTATTCCCGCCATAAACAGATGTCATAATTTCAAAAAAATACTTGTTACATAAAATAATATACATAAACATTAAAATAATTCTAAAAATGTATAATCAAAACAGATTTTTGAACAGAATGTAAGGAATCACGTATATTTAAAAAAAATGTGATTAATCTGAGTCGTCACAAAATTCTTGCAAGCTATAACTGAGTCTTTAAATAAAAAACCTTTTGTTGATTTTTGAAATTTGGAAATGTTCACCATGTATTCCAGGTATTTAGTTCATACATTTTGAGACTATATTATAATATAGAATTTTTAACTGAAGTAGAGATAGGTACAGGGAGATTTAAATTTAGGATCTTTAGAATAAAATGGAACTGGAAATATGGGGTAGAGTTGAACAAAATGGGTTCATTATTGATATATAAATCCATTTCTGATATGAATTAATGACTCAATATTCGACTACAAAACGACTGATGTAGCCGTCTCCTTATGTCTTACAGTGTCTGTGATTATTGGTGAATAATTTCAAGAGGCTGGGTGAATCACCGTTTTTTTATTTAAACGCTTTTTTTACCACAGAGTTTAAACAGTCTGTATTGTTTATCTTTGAAACAAAATCCCCACTTTGATATGTATTCTAATCATATCAGTAGATATAAAATCGCTTGAGTTTCGAAACAATGGTTATTATCATGTATTGATTAATGCTTTTATTGATAACTGAATCATTTGGAATCCTATACTCGATTATCTAGCGGATTTCCACAGTGTGATCGGCACACCTTTACCTACACATTTGTTTTATTCTTATCAGAATATCAAACCATTCAGAAACGTATTCCTATTTTAGGTGAATCATGGCTACTTGTATACAATCGAATAATTCAAAGGAGAGAGTTGTCCAGCAGCTCAGTGAAGTTTTTGGGGCCACAGTGAATTTTGATGTCATCAAAACTGTAGCTGTGTCCTTTGAGTATGATAGTAAGTTTTTTTCTGATTTGTTTTTGCTTCTAACTTGCTTTGGGGCCACAGTATTTTGATGTCATCAAGACTGTAGCTGTGCCCTTTTAGTATGATAGTGAGCTTGTTTTTGCTTCTAAACTACTTTTGGTGTCCACTGAATTCTAATGGCATCAAGAGTTGTTGTATAACGCTGTCATTGTTTTTGAAATTGAAAATATTTTACCTGACATAGTTCTTGGACATATCATACAAGTGTCATACTTTTTCAACATTCATTATGGAAATGTTTTTGGTTATACTTCAAAAATGGATGTATGTTTGCAATGCAATCTTATCTGGCTTCTCGAATTACTAGTTGATGTGCCGTTGTTGATCAATTTATGAATTTATTTTTGAATAATACATATAGAGCTTTTGTGGTTAGATATTGATGAAACTCTGTAACAGATAGTAACTAAGACCACTCTAGAACAAATCACCTACCTTTTCTGTCTAGCGATTTTATCTTGCATTTAAAAAACCAGTTGGGGTCAACTTTTATGCGCTTTTTCTCAATTTCTCGCTGTTTCATCTTTCAATCTGATTTTTAGTCCTGAGTTTTCTGTTGATCACATAAATGGCTATCTTCCCTACCAATTAAATGAAATATCTTCGAACATATAAGTAGTTATTTATCTAATATTATTTCTTGAACCAAGTATTGCTCTTAATTTGATATTTGTTTCTCTTCGTGATCTATTTTATTGCAGTTGTAGGTGCAATCGTCCATTTCCTTTTTGTGGTGGAAACCCTTACTGTTTAGATTGATGATTTATCAGGATCTCCAATCAAGTTTCTGTTGAAATAATTCATATTTTGATTAGAGATGTACTTGGTCACTTTGAAACTTTGTTTTATTGATTGAAGCTATCCGCCAGAAAATTTTGACACTTGCCTTATTGCCTCTTCAGAACCAATCTTCAATTCATTCATAAGATTCATTTAAACATTTTATTGACACAGTAATCAACAAGGAAAAAATATCAAGTAATGGGGAGTTTCTTCATTCACTATGCCACAATAACATGCTCAGTCAAATGGATGCTGGGGTTCATCTATCATAACTGTAAGAACTTTCGTAGCAGAGACAATTTTTTAACTCTTTTCAATGCATACGTCAAATGTCGGCTGGAATATGCCTCCCTTATATGGTCACCCATATACAATGTCCACATAATTACCTGTCTTAAACAAATTTATTTTTAACAATACTTCACTAATACAACTAATTTATATACACCAGTTAGCAACTAACATCTACCGGTTTCGGTACTTATCCATTCTTTTCGTTTAACCTACAACAACCAAATTGATAAGTTATGTAAAAAACTGAATAAACTGTATTATGCTTTTACTAGTCTCAAATTAAACTTGCACAGAAACTATTTGATTAACATGTGCTACGCTCTTGTTTACACGGCAATCAGTTGTAATATCATTACATGTGGTAGGTAAACTGAAGTTTCACGAGTGTTCATTTTATAAAAACGATTTATAAGACTCATTTTTGGAATGGACTGTAACAAATCCTGTAGAAATACTTTCAAACAGAGTAATATTCTAACTTTCCTATGTGTTTAGGGGGCAAAATAGACTCAAAATTCAGATTCATGTCATGTAAAATTTCAGTCCTGAAAAATCCGAATCTGTTTCACTTCTTATGGAAACACCCCCGTAAATCGGCACAGTTCGTTACAAGTAAACTCGTGGCAACACTGTCGAATTTGTCGTTTGGAAGTCTACTACCTGTCTTGCAGTGATGCCAATTTGACAGTAATTACTGCATTTGCAAGTAATCCGATTATTCAGAAATTAAAATGTAGTAATAAAGATATGTAAGGAATTTGTAAGGACTTGCGATATTCTGCAAGGATTTTGGATATCTCTC
>WOGP01000240.1:0-24697 GCA_015342065.1 Leptinotarsa undecemlineata
CTTGATATTTTCTTAACACGCGGATTTTGCTGAGCCCAGTAATGCGTATTGCGGCGGTTGAAGATACCATTATTAGTGACCATACTTTCGTCGGACCATATTATTTTTGAAGGGAAATTATAATCTTCTTCACACGCGCGTGTAAACCATTCGCAAAAATTTCGGCGCCGTTCGAAATCCCCTGGTTTAAGTCCTTGGCAAATCCTAAATTTATAGGGGTGATATCTATTTTTACGCAAAATAAATTGAGCTGTGGATTTGGCTACTCCTACATTATTTTCGATTTGCCTAGTTGATATTTCAGGGTTCTCAACAACTGCTTGTAAAACATTATTTTGGGCTTCTTCTGAAGATTCCTTTTTTCGAGATAAAACAGGCTTTTTAAATGAACCATATTCTTTTAAATTTCGAGCCAGCTCTAAGAAAATGGACTTACATGGCTGCTTTCTTTCTGGATATGTATTAAGATACATTGCTGCTGTATTTACAGTATTTTTGTGGCACAAAATGTAGCACGTTAGCATGTCAAACTTTTCTTCATGGCTATAATGCTCACCCGGCATATTCGACGATAATAACACAATATTATCTATTCAACAATAAACAATAATAACGACAACAGTAACAATAACTCTAAAAACAACAACTCGACAAACAGGCTAACAACAACGACAATTACTATTTTATCGTGTAATTAAATAATATTTGACAGGCTTGGTGACAGGTATTTACGTCAAAGCATTTGTTTGCAACGCCTACTTGGGAAAAAAATTTCCCGTGATCATTTTATTAGATATACTTCAGTTGATTAACTAATTTTTACAAGTTTTGAATTCACATAAAACCCTGATAATTTTTAAAAATCTCAAATTTTAATCACTTCTTGAAGGTTTTCAAAAACCTTCAAAAAAGATTTCCGTTGGAATAATTTTGATTTTCCACTTTGTTAATAATAATCAAAGACGTTAAAAAGTGAAAAATTCAGTTGAAGCAATGAAAAAATATTTTTCATTGATATTAAAATTTATTCGTATTCTTATTATTTGAAGTTAAATTGTTGGAAATCAATGTATTGTTTACGAGATATTTGATATTTTTTGAGGGGATTTTCATCAGTGATTAATATTATGATTTTTAAAAACAAAGTCGTTTCCTAAAAAATTTAGTTTTGCTTAACAACGCATTTGTTGATTAACGATTTTTTTGGTCAATAAATATTAATATTTGAAAACGATGTTTTTTATTCATAATTTATATTTCTCTTCGATAATCTGAAACAAAACTTTTTCAATTATTGTATTCTTATTTCATTTGATAAACGATTTGTTTTGAACAAAAAAATTTTCACGATATATATGTTTTTAAATACTACCAAAAAAAACAAAAACAACTATGTATAATTAATTTTCTGCTTGGGAAATTTTTTTTCAATTTTTTAAATATTTTTCAAAAAGTGACACATGGTTATTTTTGTTTTGGTAGTATTGAGAAAATATATATCGTAAAAATTGACTTCATTAAAACAAATTATTTACTAAATAAACAAAGAAAATATAAATAAACAGTTTTATTTCAGAATATAGATTATTAAAGAGAAATGGAAATCATATTTTCTTAATATTCATATTCAGTAGCAAAAAAACTGTTAATCAATAAATACGTTTCAAACAATAAAACCTTTACTTCAGAAAACGATTTAAATTTTGAAAATCATAATATTCATCACTGATTTAAATCCCCCCCCAAAAAATTCAAATATTTTGTGAACAATACATTTGTTAATAACTAATTTTTTAAACAAATAAAGATAAAAATTATGAAAAATAATATTTATGTAACTTCAAATAATAAGAAAACGAATAAATAAGTATATGGTTATGACTTCAAAATCAGAGTCCAATCGCCCCATTGGAAGAGCCCAGCAGCGCCATGACCAAAAAATCATGTCAAGTTCGATCGAATGCCAAGGTTTAGTTCACTGTTTTATTTCATTTCCGTAGTGTAGTGCATCAAGAGTTCTTGCCACATGGTGATAGGGTCAATGAAGAGTATTATCTTGAAGTTATGAACCGTTTGCGAGAAGCAATATGTCCGGTATTGTAGAAAAAAAATTCATGAATTTTGTATCACGATAATGCACCTGCTCACTCATCATTTCATGTTCGTAATTTTTTTGTCTAAAAACAACACTGTTATTATGCCAAAGCAGCGTATCCACCAGATTTGGCCCCCTGCGACTATTTACTGACTCCTAGATTGATGAGTCCCATGAAAAGGACTGCGTTATGCGACAATTGTGGAGATAATAACAGAATCGCTGAGAGAGCTCAAGGACATACCAGAAAGTGCATATCAGAACTGCTTAGTAAATTGGATACAAAGTATTGATGAATGAATGAATTTTTTTTTATAAAAATTCACCTTATTTTGTGAATACAATGAGTATTTCTAAATTGCTGGGGTTATATTTTTAGGAGGGATTAATTTTTAGGAAAGAAAGTTTTTGACTTTCTACTACTCCATCTTGATACAAAAAAGGGGACGGGGGAATCTTCCAAAGAAAGGAAGGAAGTAATCAATTTAAAATAATACATGGATGTGTAGATCATGCAAAGAAGTAACTTTCAGACCCAAACTGAAAGAAAGTCCTCCTGAAACAACTACTTTCATATAAACATTGGATTACACGAAAGAAAAAATTCTTTCAAAACATGTTCCATGTAAGTGCAATTTGTTACCATTCATTTAAAGTAGAACTCATGTGAATGATATCTGACTTTTATTCTGCAACGAATGTTTCAAATACAAACTGAGTAGAGAAAAGTATCCTCTGTATAATTCAATGTTCATATAGAAGTATTTGTTTCGAAGAAATGTTTTCTTTTATGTAATTCAATGTTTATATGAAAGTAGCTATTTCAGGAGGACTTTCTTTCAGTTTGTGTCTGAAAGTTACTTCTTTGCATGATTTACACTAACCCTTGCGGGTTGCGGTAGAGGGTCAAATAGACCCACTCATTTTGGACCTAACTTAACCTAACCTAACGTAAAACAAAACGGCTGCTCAATCCATTCGAAAAATATAACAGCTGAGCTAGTGGTAATAAATATTTTGTTTGTACAGTAAGGTCACATAACTGTTACGAAGTAGATGCTATTCAGTGAAGTAGCTTTTTAACTCAACAGGTAGATTTTTATTGAACGACAAATCAAGACATTAGTTCAAGAACAAAAAAATCCAAAATATACTCCTGAAAATCATTTCTAGTCTCAATAATTTCTTTGTATATAAATTTCTTTTATTGATCAAAAATCATTGTCTGTAATATCTAATCAAAGATAAGGTGCTTTCAGTGAAGACTTCTTATAACGAAAAATAATTGCATTTGAAAACAAAACATGATAATATTCGCCAAGATTCAACTGAAAAAAGCAAGTAGTTGAATCTTGTACTGATCAGACCTAATTTAATATTCCATCGATGGAAGCCAGTTTCAATTGAAAATGGACGTTGTTCTGCCCAAGTGAATATCGAACTTAATATGTTCGTGAAGTAATTAATCTAATCCATGTTACTATCTAAGCACGAATAGCTACTTGTTTGCCACAGGCACGTTTACATGTACCTAGTTATTTTTGTTGTTTCAATAAAATGATAAATTGTAGAGTAGGCTAAGGGAACGGAAAGATTTATTATTGTGAGATAATATTTTTCTGTAGCTTATCAAGATAAACTTTGTCGTTCGATTATCCATTGATACGATGCTACACGGACGGCTCTCTTATTAAATACATTTCGAAAAATTATTATGGCTGAGGTGAAACTTCTGTTCACATAATCATTATTTGCTGAATGTAGAAGAAACATGATTATTATTGAAAGATGAATAATTATTTGTGACTGAAACATTTTCAATAGTGGTATAATAACCAGCATTTTCCAATAATGTAGAACTGAAATTTTGAAACAGCACAAATTTTAACTGATATATGAATTTATACGATGAGTAAAGTGAAATGAATTCATTCAGAGAAATTTCAGGTGAAACTTATAAATAATTGTTGATTTGAAAGGGGAATAAATATCAGATAATAAGACTGGAAGCCAACTCATTATTGTTATGATGTATTCAAATAACACTTGATTGTGTTCACTGGACAGTTTCATACTGTAGCATTTTCATATCCACCCTGAAAGGGATATTTTTCTAGGGGAATTTATCTTGTTGGAGGTAGATTGATTTTGACGAAACTGTGGATAGCCTCGAGGACTCAATTATGTAGCTTACTCAAGTCAAGAGGCTTATAACCATAGCTATCGATGCCAAAGACGCCAACAAATATGTATCTGAGAATAATTTATATACAGGGTGAGGTACTCTATACGACAGGGTCCCTGTAAACCAAACCAATAACTTTTTCGGATTTTTTTTCATTTCGTTATACATCATATGTATATTGATTAAGGCGGCATAAGGAAATTATTATGAAGTCTACAGGGGGACCCAAAATAGTGTGACACGTCAAAGTTGTTTTTCACATAAAATACCCTACCCTGTATTTAGTTACACTTTTGAATAGGTCGAGAAAAAATTATTTGTTTTCATGGTAGGTAATATGTGCCTTAATGTGAGCGTTCTCGATTTATTGATTTTTATGAAAATGTTAGGTTCGATTGAAAACTAAATAACATTGAAATTTATAGAAATCATCCCTTTAAATTCTGACCAAGCATAAAAGAGGTCTCGAACTATTGATTTTGATGTAACCCGTTACTCAATATTATACAGAATGATCAAAAATCATTATCACTATTTCATGATTTTGGACAAAGATAACTTTGTCATTTTAAAAAAAAACTTGTATTTTTTTGGATGAGCAATATAGAATGAAGATATCTTTCATTTTATCGGGGGGTTCTCTATACCTAACCTAAATAATTTTTCAGATATTGGTTTTTCAAATAGTACTTCTTATTTCAATGCATTATTTGAATAACGATTGCTCTGAAACGACATTCATTCAACTTGTTGAATTATTGTTGATGATTATTGTGTTTCACGTTATTCAAAATATTCACTAAATTATTGCCATTTCCAATTATGCGAGTTGGAGACAGGGGTGGACTATATGTCAAAATGTAGTGAATTGAAAAAGAAAAATGGAGCAAACTAACGCATGAAGCAATATTTTTGTACTCCCGGAACAAAGTTCTCACTCAGAATACTCAGAGTACTGGTCATAATAGCACCGAAATAAGCCTGGTGGCATCATTGATCAAATAATCAAGCTAGCAAGAGTTGGAAGTTTCTGTGAAACTTATTATACTACTTCAATGATGTCATTATGCCTAATTACATTGATATCAAATTCGACCACCGACAAATCATTTGCAGTAGCTGATATTATTATTTTGGTTTCTGTCACATTCACTTTCTTATGAAAAATTGAGCTCATTGGCTGAGGTATATTAAAACTTTCATAAGAAAAGTTAAAAGCATCATGCCTCCCATCATTTTTGTTAGTTATTTAACACCGCAGAATCAATCCACCTTCGATAAGAAATTCTCGCGACGAAGATATATCATCGTTGAGTCGAACACACCGCCATTTGCCCCAATCTACTCTCATCCTCAATTTGTTGGCGACGTTGTGTATTGGCCGAGGACGTTATGATATTAAAATGGAAAGAAGTAATTTTATCTCTCGAAAGAGAAGCTACTGAAAACCATTGCGTCTAGCTTCAATGATGCAAATAAAGTTTGTCTCACCTGAACTCCGACAAACCCTTTATTATTTTTAATTGAAGTCGAATTCAAGATTTTATTCCTTGTGAAAAGTTTTGAAAGATGTACTTGATTATGATACTAATTTTGTGTTTTTGGGGAAACGATAGCTGACTGGAATCCAAAATAGATCCGAATAAAAAAAATCAAATCACACAGTAGCTTCATCAGTTACTGTTACCAGTAATTGGTAACTAGAGTAGTATCTAGAGTAGTATTCAAATCAAAAATAGAATAATACATTTATCATTTCAACTATGATCACTTTACCTCACTTCATTTTGGAAATTGTAGAGTGACAAGATACATACGGTATTTATCCGAAAGTTCTAGTAAACAATTCCAAAGAACCAAGAATGGAATTCCACCAGAATCAGATAACTGCCAATCACAGCGTTTGAATGTTGAAAACACACCCAACAATTCTCAGTTGAACTCAAGAGGAGCAATATCAAATATTTTCAATTGAACTGAAATTTGTTTCAATTTTTTCAACTCTCAGTTCTTTTTTAGCATTAAGTGATTATGTATCATTGAAATGTTCAAGGTTAGGAGATAATGTGAGTTACTGAAAACCTGTTGAGGAATTTCTATTCGTATATCCATATCCCATAGATGAAAAGATTGTAGGTATCTGCAGTGGATAAGCTTTTCAGGAAAACTGTTCCTAAGAATTAAAAAAATTACAGGCCAAATAGACTAGCTACTAATGATACTAATGATGAGAATTTCACATCTATTCCTCATGTAGTATTAGGAATATATCCAACGATTTGAATTCTGAGGACAGCAGACAATGACGGTGTATAAAAAACAAAATGGGCGTTTTTTTCAAGGACAAAACACAAGCATTACAGAAAAATCCTTAAGGCGCTCTTAGATTGGTGCCTGTGCGAGAGTAGTGATTCACATTGGATTTGAATTGCTAGGGATTAAATCCATTTGGAAAAGCGTTTACTCCACAAAAACAGAGTTCCGACCTTTTGAGAAGCAGTCTCTGCAATGTCAGCGACAGGATTATGTAAAGACATATTGGTGACCATTTTAACCCCCAACAAATTGATCGAAGCTGAAAGCGGAATTATCTGACCTGTCATTATTCTATTCTGTTCGGAAACATTTATCTTTTTGATATACTGAATATTTCAATAATTGGGCTTTTCTCTTTCTGTTCTGCAATCTATATATCATTTCATAAAATTTTCTGAATTCCTTGGAGGAGAATCGACAGAAGCTATTGAAAATATGCTTCTTATTCTGAGATGAATCTTATCTTGGCGATTGAATGGAGTTGTTTCCACACATAATGCAGGAATCACCATCAACTGGTTTCCGCAGAGGTGTATTGAAGGAAATAATCTCACAGTTCGATGGCCTCAAAGATCATAAATATGAATTGCCTTTCTGCGACTTTCATTCATGAGAAATATCTAAGCAAGAGTATACTAGAATCCAAAAAAAAATAATGGAGGTGAATTATCTGATAAAATTTTAGACACGTATTCAGAATTAACTCCCAATGAAATTCGAAAATCTCTTAGATATTTAAGTAAACGAATTGAAGAATGTTTTCATTTCAATGAGTGATATGTTGAGGAAAACTAACCTATTCTCATTTTTTCCATATCTGAATTGACATGCTGTTTGTTTCGTGCAAACCTACCCACTAGCGAAGGGATATACCTCCATAGCCAACAAGTCTACAATTATTAAAATTAAAAAATCACACAATTAATTTCTAAGGCATATTTTTTCAAGGAGATTTCAGATAAATTGTTCACATACCTTCCAAACATTGTATAAAATTTTTATAATTTTTTTTTTCAAGGAAGATGCGGTTTGTAGGTCGATACGTCTTCGTAAGATATATGTTTTTTTTGGTAACAAGCTATTGCAGCCCTACGAACGACAACCCTCAGAAGTCGAAACTTGTGCGAGCTAAGGACTAACGAGGTCTTACCTTTCAATGTGTGATTCTTAACACGGGTTGGACGAAAGCTAGTGAAAATCGAACGTTCAGCTTACACATCAGCCAATTGAATGAGTGAACAAAGCACCCACGTCGAACCGCCCGGCTACCGACCGATCTCAATTAAATATGATGAAGTTGTGGTCATCTCCAAGGCGATACTTTTCGCCTATTTCATGAATATATTTCCATTGAAAAATGCTAATATTTTTTTTCTAAAACGATGCAAAGTTTTCAGGAACCTACAGTTTGTTTATTAGTTCATACGTCTTTGAAAACTATGCATAATAAAAAAGTTTTTGAGTTCGAGTTTCAACAGAACAAAGATATAGTAGTGGCCAGAGTTAAAGTGATATATCCTGTATATTATTTTAAATTCGGATAATATCGGATAATAGTTCAAAAACGTGTGGAATATCCTAGCCTGGAGAGTTCCTTCGGTGTCAATGGTTGTGGTGTTTTCGAAACTTATTGTATAGCCTATTCAACGATGACGTTCGAAGAGGAATGAGGTTGGTTCTGATTAACAGGCAGCAAGGTAATTTCTTCTGTTGATCTGACGGTTGTAAGTCCTGAAAAAGATTGAAATATGTTAAATATTTCGTAAATACCACTCGGTTCTTCCCATTATACTTTCAGAGCATTCTGCATGGGTCTCGTCAACAGATTTGCCAGGGTTTGCCGTGGGCTATATTGATTTATCCGACTGTTTAGTCATTTCTGATTTGTTTTTTGGTGTTCGACAAATTACTATGAAGTGGAAAACTTCTTGAAATGTGAGTCATTAATGCGTTAGAGTATCAAATTCTCTGAAAAGAAGCAACAGAGCAAGAATAGAAACTTTTTTATTTCCTGGTGAAGATTTCGATGTTTTCTCTACCAAAGTCTACAATCTTGATAACTATTTCAACAAAGGACTCTAAATTAATCTTTCCTTCATCATTCTTTTACTAAACGATATTCATCTCAGCCGTAGCAAAACATTTCATGGCAAATATTGTTTCAATTCGGTTGTCGATTACATTTTTCACTATGGGAGAACTTGAACAGATATCCATCGCATATCAAACCGACGGTCATTCGCCGGGTCATATTGTTTAGGAAAACATAGAGGGGCGAAATTTTTTGATATTTTTTTCCTTTATGTGTCAATGTTGAATTGTAGACCCCTTTTCTCAGTACTACTACATTACTATCTCTGTAACCAAACGCTGCCTTTTGCTGACAAACCACTTTTTAAATATTTCATCCGCTTGTTTTTGCCCTGGGGTTTTGTCGTTTCCATTTCTTCTTCAATGGCATGTGATAAATAATTGGAATGAATACTATCACCAAATTTCAGCGAGTTGGCATTCTTCTTTAGCCATGTCTCTACCATGATAAGATCTTTGAAATGGAAACTACTAGTGATTGTTATTAAAAACAGGTCACTTCCTTATTGAAATTCTACGTATTGTTATAATTAATTTCTCATTTTATATAATTTTTTCACTCTAAGTATTATTTCTTTTTTTTTTTCGATAATCATTCATGTATCTTCGATTCCAAATCTTTTCAATCTCTCTTCAAAAATAATTCAGTTTTTCCGTTATTCAGCTGTCGCTTCCATGCAGGCAACAACTCTCAGAAGTTGAGAAACTTGTGCGAGCTAAGGACTGACGAGGTCTTACATGTGATTCCTAACACGGAAGTAAGATCCTGTAATATTCAATTGAAATTGTCACATTCATTTCTCTTCTGACGACGGGACATAAACTTCCAAAAATGAATCTGATAAATGTATCATCATCATAAATATAATGTTCCCTTATATGTGACTTGAATCGTTTTCACATAGTTCAACAGGCGAACATGATATTGCTGCCATATCGATTACCAGCGCAATTTAGAAAAGTCATAATCAACATGATATCTGACTGCCACTCGAATTATCCCGACTTCCCGACTTATCTAATGAGAATCAGCTTGACGATGATCATGCAAGTCAACAACGATGTTCAGTTATTCTTTCTACTGGGAACAAGGCCTCTTGAAGGCCGATCTTGCCAAGTGGAACGACCTGCCAATTGCCAACTTGAACATACGTGATGTAATGTTTAGTCAGAGGCGTAACTGAAAGATATATATCAAACCAAATCGCTAACGCAATATCAACTTAAACTCTATCACTGAGGACATGTTAATTGGTGTAGTTGATCTTTCCAGCTACTTTTGTTCATCCAATGGCGGAACATTTCCCGACTGAATCGTTTCTCAGATCAATTACTGATTCTAAATTCATTATTCAAATCAAATTATTTTAATGAATGTGTCGAGGCGAGATACATCCGCAAGAATAAAGAAAAAATCGAATGAAAATTTGAAACATCCACCTCATTCAACGTTGCTACTCAGTAGGATCTGACAAGTGTCTGCAATTTTCATATAGTATTTAACCGCTACTAATTTATTGCAATAACATTGCAATAACTACACCTAGTGATGAATTTGAGACTCTTGGATTTAAACTAGAAAATTGACCGAGTTTCAAGGAATCGGACAAAATATAAATTTTTGAATACGTGAAGGAAAACATTAAACATGATCTCGGACTGCATAACACCGAAATATATATTCGACACAATATTTGCGGTCAAGGTCATAGACCAAGAAGAATCGAAAATGGGCAATCATCCCGAGAACATGGTCAGCAAAAACAAACGGTATATAGATGGCAAAAACTGAACACCGAACTGTGATTTACTGTATGTGGAGGTACATATCAGCTTTCTAGGCTGAGGGCTAAGCAAAAGAAACGTTTATTTGAGGCCTCAACAAAATGAGCAAATCTATATTTTCGCAGAGAGAAAGGTTGAAGCAACAATGATCCAAAATGTGACATCGAGTCTGGTCTGACTGTGGAAACTGGTGGACAGAAATAGATTGACTTTAATCTATAAATTGATAGATGAAGCCGTTACTACGTGGTAGGAGATCATAATGAAAAGAGAAATGATAATTTCTATGTTTTTTACCACTTTTAATTGTAACTAATGTTACTGCAGTTTCGTCCTATATGGACATTTTCAAACTTACTTGTGTAACGTACGTGTAAGTTTGAAAATGTCCATATAGGACGAAACTGCAGTAACGTTAGTTACCATTGAAAGTGATATAAAACATATAATTTTTTATTTCTCTTTTCATGACTTTAATCTGGTTACCACAACACTCAGATATCACAGCAACGAGAAAGTGGATGAGTGTGCCAGACAGTGATCATCAACCCTTCAGAATGACTCGTTTCACAAAACAAAACCATCTCAATGACACTGAAACATTTTTAATCATGCTCATCACATCGGTTTGTCAGGCCGCTTGAATTGATTTTTTACGCGATAGTTTTGTGATAATTCCCAAGATATTGATTTGAATTGTATAGTGAAAAGGTCAATTTGATGTACATGGAGGTGCAAAGGGATTGATATTTTCAATTCTGACACCAGCAGAGTTTGTTATGTAACCCTAGATATTGGTTCTCTACAAAAAGATAAATATGTCCGAAATGAATATTATAATGTCAAAACAAACAATTTTGCTTACAGCTTTGATAAGTTTGTTGGGGGTTGAAATAGACACAATCAAGTCGCTGGAATTGCAAAGACTGCTTCTCGACAGCGTGGAACACTGTTCCGAGCCTGTAGAAACGTTTGTTTCATGTCATTTTTATTGGTGTTGTCTCGAAAGTTTGGTTGTTGCAAAGTTTTTCATTTTTCAAAAATGTATTCAATATGTGATAATTTTAAAGTAGTAATGTTATCAACACAAAGAAACTGATTTTCGAGCTGCCGAAATATTTTGAAGAAAAATCAATCCTGTTACCCAACCAACCTTTCTTCAGAACAATTATTGTATCAGTAAACTAGTTAACTGAATAATGATAATAGTATTAACGTCTTCACTTTTCTCAAATACATTTGTTTTTACAATTGTTTCATCAATGTTGAACAACTAGAGAATTGAAGGCGAAGGTCAACTTGGTGGCAATAATAGCCACTTTGGTGTTCTTCCACTCAACCACTAAAAAAAGTTCTGTAGGCATAAGTGAAACCAATAAGATTGAGGAAAAATATGTTAATATGTATAGGTGGTTTTTAAAACTAAGAATTAAATCAGAAACTACTGACAAATACAAATACTGCTGACGGACACTGATCAAATGATTTTTGAGTTGTTTTCTGAATTTCTGAATACTATCAATTTTTAAAGCAGTTCGTAGGTTAACACACAGATGGCGCCACTAATGCTGTACGATTTTCAGTCGTACCTAACCTTCAAAAGACACGTGCACAAATTTCCCAGCTCTCGGGCTATTAGTTTGTGAAATAGAACATTTTGAGTGAAGCTACTTCACCCAAATTAAGTGAAGTAACTTTTATTACTCCACTCAAAACTTTGAATATTGAATGATGAAATTAAATTTTATCAAACTTTTTTTTTATATGTCAGCCTACGAACTTTCTAGATCGACTGTTATGATCTCCAAAACAGTTCAGTTCTGAAAGAAGGTGAAGTGGTTATTCCTCTGTAGTGGATATTATTATTATGAATACCTGAACGAAACGATATTTTCTGGTTTAAATAGTAAGGTGTACTTGTTGTGATAATTTCATTAAAAAGAGTGGCTGCATGATACATTGTTTTTTTTCCACTTCCAATCAACCAATTTAAGTAAGTTAAAATCATTATCTCTCGCTTTCTCATTTTATTTATCAACCGTAAACAGAAATGATGAACTTTCTGTCAGAATAATTTAAATTTCATAATACCAAAGTCTCATTAACTATAATTTTCAGCTCGATAGGTGAATAAGTTCGCACACCATAAGGACGAATCAGCTATTCGCAGTAATGTATTACCATATTTTCCAAATCTTAACTTACAATCAAGCATATCACATTCAACTTCATCAAGAAATTCGATGTTTTCGTCATTTATTCTTATGTTTACTGAAATTCGAATTATATATTTCTGTTCAGAATGCCCAAAAAAACTTTTTCTTTTATCAGATTAAAAATAAGGCAATGATCTGTAGCACTTTTCAAAAATTGTTCAAATTCTTTATTCAGAGAGAAGAAAAATAAAGATATATTTGAAAGTTATTTGTATACAGATGAGACTTACATTGAAGAAGAGTACTGAGAAGGCTGGAGGAATGGAGAGTGAACATTATATGCCCCAGAATTGATTCTTGTAGCACTCTTGTAGTACTGAAGAGAGTCGTATATAACTGAGCATGCTCAATAGTAGAATGTGGTTAATGGGTTATAACGCTCTAGGAAAGTGTTGCTATGCATGGATTCTAAATTGTTTCTGGTTTGCTGCTTAAATAATGTCGTCAACAAAATGTGACAAAGCCGTGATACAGCTATACCCTTTTCTGAAGCCTAACTGAATAGTCATAATTGAATTTCGTAAGTTGCTCTATTAATTGTTTTTCAATGAATATCTCTAGTATTTCAGATATGTTTGGTAGAATGCTAATAAAAGAAGTATGATTTAAGATTTTGGATACAACTCTTAACACCGCCCTGACCCAATAAGTAGCAAACACACTCTCAAGTAGTAATCTATCAATATTATTAGTAACGTATTCAATCGAATACGTAGAGCAGAGTTCAATACGTCCAGCATTCATTTCGTCGCATTCAGTGGCATTGGTTTTTATTTTGAAGATGCTCCACCTTTGATTTCTGGAATTGAATTTTGTATTGATTTCTTGGTTGCTCATGAAAAAATTGATGAGGGTATCAGGAGGATTAAATTTAGTTATGAAATTCATAAAAAGGTCATTTATGTCAATAACATTTCTCAAGTTTCCTGGCATAATAATTATCGTTTTCTTCACCACGCTGTGGAACTTTTTTTTAAATGTGAGAAATACCCAGTTTTGCTCTAGGAGTTGAAACGAGAGTGTTTTGGAATTGGAATAAACTGATGAACTCCAAGTTATAATATGTCTACAAATATTGTCTAGTGAACTCCTACCAATGGGTAGTCTGAACCAAACAAAATGGTTCACAATGTTACAGAATGTTCCGTGGCATCCGACACTATTCTGAAATATTCCACGATGAAATGTTCCACAACATAATGTTTCGGTATGTTCTAAAGGGCGAAACTTTCAAATCTAATATCTTCAAATGTATCCCTTCAGGTAAAATTGGAAACCCCCATTTTAGTTGGGAAGTAAGGGCTACTACATCATATAACATCAAAACATATGAGAAAACTCGAATTGTATTCTGAACAAAGGTGGATGATTGTATTCAGAATTAGAAATTATTAGGATATGACTAACAACTTTCCGCAATCTTACCGCGCAATTCCAGATTGATGAACCTAATTAATTCACATATTTTCATCGGCTTGGAGAGTAGAAGCTATCATTCCTACTGAATGAATAGTTTTGGATTTTGTTCTGAACTGAAGTGATTTCAAATTGTGAAAATTGTTGGCATTTGTTCCCAAATCTTATTACCCCTCCTATGGCTAATCTTCCAGTTCTGAGAGTTTACCAGCTCGAAGCTTTTTCATGAGTTGGTTTTAACTATACCAGAGATATTCTGAGAGATATTGAAAGAGCATTTGACAATGTACTACCTCAATCTATAGGATCGTCCCTGACAAAGAAGGGCCATACTGGTAAACAGAAATGAATCTACGACTCTTCAAGGTGAGGCCATTTGGTTGAGGATCTGTGAGCTTCTGCAGATGGCCTTGTCATCTCAGCTAGGTGCACGTTGGAAAGGATATCTTGTAATACCATCCAAATCACGATGTACGTTGTTCACAGTTGGTGCCTGGGGAAGCAGATGTCTGTCAACCCCAGCAAAATTAAACGATTTAATGCCACTTTTCCTAAATGGTGGCGTCATTTCATTTGGAACGGAGATGAAATATCATCGCATTGTCATTGACAAAAATCTCACCTGGAACGATCACTTGAAAAAAGTTTTACACAAAGCCAGACTATCCCTATTGACATGTCAACAGATTTGTGGTGAAACTTGGGGTTCAGGTTCCAAACAGATCTATTGGATTTATGTGATGATTGTCTGACCAATGATCACTTATCGAGCAATTGCCTGTTGGCCGAAGTCTTTACAGAAAACGGCTCAGACGAATCTCTCTGGCTTATAAAGACGAGCTTTCCTGGATATCTGTGGTGCTATCAGTACCACACCGTCAGCGGCCGTGGAAAACCTCCTAGATCTAACTCCTCTCCACATTTTTCTAGAGAGATAGGCTAGACGTAAACGAATATCCTCGATAGGAAGACTTAGCAGATTGTATCTAGGCTGGATTACTGACCGTACTGGCCTGGAAGGCAATGAGGCTGCTGACTCCCTTGCATAGGAGGGTGCTGCAAGCAGCTTCATCGGACCAGAACCTATCATTGGCATCGCTTTAGGCGTTGCCAAGCAAAAATTGAATACCTGGATGACAAGAAGATCTACGGGCTTCTGGCAGAATCTTTCAGGATTGGCTCACTCCAAGGCATTTATTCACTTTTCAAAACTTGATACCAAACAGTTGTTGGACTACAGTAAAGATGAATTACGATGTCTAACAGGCCTTCTATCGAAAGATAGTGTGTGTCGCATTTGTTTGTCTGCTTTGAAACATCAAAGCACATACTTTGTGCCTGCCCCGCTGGATACCGAATCAGGTTTTAAGAGTTTAATAGAGCCGTTATCTTACCATATGACCTCAAATACCTCTCACCATACAAACTAATCGAATTCGTAAAGAAGCTGGGTTTTTTTTGGCCGAGTCAAATAAACCCACTGCCTCTTGACCTAACCTAACCTAACCTATTGAGCTGAGATCCATTTAGAATTCAGCTCCAAGAGCAGAATCGTGATAAAAATGTACATACTATTCAACCGTATATGGAAACATTCTCATGGTATAGACGACATAGTTCTTGTTGCAGATGTCCGTACTGAACAATGTTTTCTTGAAAAAGTTTTGGATTGTGACTATATACTGAAATTACTATATAATTCAAGTGTGAGGAAAATGTTCAGTCTTTTACCGTACATCACTTTTCAAGCTGAATGATCAATTTTCAAAATAGCAATAAATCCATTCTTCCAAGCATCTTGCGCTCTTCTAAAAAGGTTGAGGCATGCACTATGAGGGCTCATGTGCAGTGCTACAGTGCAATATGGCAGTCAGTGTGGGTGTCTATGAATTATTCTAAATGCGTACGTTGTCTAAAAATTTTGATTTATTTGTAAATCAAGGATTTTTTTCAATTCGTGCATATCACTTTGCTATATATTTGTCTGATTTGGGATAATTTCATGCAGATATATTATGCAGCTAGCATTTGATTTCGATAAAAAAAATTACAATTTTCAATTCGTTCTAAAGACCGCCACAGCTTCTCTGGGTGGCACGCATCCGAAACGTCCAATTTTCGATGATAATGGCGCCTGAATCATACTGAATTTGACCGATGGCATGGGTTTTCTTGGCTTTAAGGACCGTTTTGGTTTGAAGTTTATTCGCTTACACCTGCGACTAAAAAAATCTTACAAGAAAATGCCTAACTTGGTCAAATTGCGGGATCTTGGTGGCTAGTTCACATCACCCCCACGTGAGAAGATCATTAGCTGTGTGGCACGTAGCGTCGTCCTGTTGAAACCATATGTCGTTGGTATCCAGGTCATCAAATTCAGGCCGAAAGAAGTTGGAAATCATCGACCTATACTTCTTGTCGTTGACAGTGATGACCTGCTGGCCAACGTCGTTTTCAAAGAAGTATGGACCGATGACACCGCCAATCCAAAATCCACATCAAACAGTGACGTCCCAAATTCGACAATTTTGTTTGTTCACATACTCATTCATCCAGAAATGGGCCTTATCGAAGATGATTTTTTGATGAAGATGAGGGTCAGTTTCCAACTGCTCCGAAGCCCATTCAGCGCCCATTGTCGTTGTTTATGGTCGTTCACCTACAGTTTTTGGGCCAGTCCAGTTTTGTACGGGTGAAGGTCCAAGTTACGACGCAAAATTCGCCAAGTTGTGGTCTGCGGTAAACCGAGTTCTTGTGAGCAATGGATTCTCCTGCACACTGTCACACACAGCTGCGATGTTTTCGGCAGATTTTCCGTTTCGTTGACACACAGATGTTGGTCGATCGTTTATTGAACTACTGGACACATATTCATCCATCACATTGCGAATAGTCCTATCGGGAGGACTATTATGACGACTGCAAAATGGGAGAAGCGCGCGATACGTTGCCCGAATAGAACACTCATTTTCATAAAATAATTTTATTATTTGTACGTGTTGTTCAATGCTATATCTGTCCATGGTGTTTTGGCAAAACAGACTGAATAAATGACAAAAAATTGTTTTTGCTTTTAGTTTTCATTTGAAAATTTCCATTGTAGAATTCAGGTTAAAAGGGATATTTTTTCTGAAAATGAAAAACAAAAACAACAAAGCACATTTGATAATACAAATGCAACTCTTAAAAATATTTTTAATCAAACCAAAATGAATTGAGTGCCAATCATTCATTGAAACGCATTCTAGTAGGCTTTGGAATAACACATACAATTCATTCATTATTCGCAAAATTGGCACTTTTACAACATTCATGCGCTAATAATCTCTCATGTAATAATCTTCTGTATTATGAACTAGTTTCGTTATGAACTTGAAGGGAAAAATTTCTGAAAAAAATTAGTTTGTTTGGGAAAAAAACCTCAGATTTCATGTTGTTCAAAAAAGAAAAATCGGTGATATGCTCCAGAGTAATGTGTGGTATACAAATCCAATTCATTCGTTTCCCGCTTCAAAGATAGCTATAATCTATCGGCATGTCCAGATATTGGATTAAACAGTAAATCTTATCTTATTCTCACGCTTTACCTATGTGACTACGGATATTAGAATAATTTGTTATTTACCATAATAACTCTGAATTGGAATATGTTGCGCTAATGAATGATTAGTGCAATGAGCAAAATGAAATAACAAAAGTTTAATTGATTTCTGCTGTAACTCATCGGATCCAGAAAGATTCATGGTAATATTGATAGAATCTGACTTGAGTTATATTTTATGAAGTTGTCGTCAATTTAAATGGTGGTGGTAATGAAGAGCGTGAATAATATAATAATGAATTGGAAATATATATTAACTTGGATGAGTATGAAAACCACTTCTCTGAATTGCCTGGTTCTGAGTGAAATTGCTATTGGTGAAGTATTAATATTAATTTCATTCAGACTAGATTAGGAGTCAGTTGACGAACACAAATCACCCAATCCTTCAGAAATAGTTTTAATGTCATGTTCATATACATATATTGAAGTGTACTTGAACACCATTTCCAATTTTAACTCAACACATAAACTCACTGGCAATTTTTTTTTTATAATTAAATCGCACACCTTTTGACTTCAGTGGAGCATACAAAACCATGAAGTAAAATCATGATTTGTCTAGTCTGAGTCTGCATGTGACATTAGATGACCACAACCATTTTGATACACCAGATCCAGAGAGTGAGCTTCCATCCAACAAATCAAAACTCCTTTGATGAAGCCAAGTAAGTTGTCTGATCTATCTCATTATCAGGCAGTATATAATGTTATATATGAGTTTGCTGAAATTTGATGGATGTTTGGATTTGGAAGTCAGGATAGCCTTTTTTTCCTAGGATGGATTTGAAATCCAGGAAAAACCTGCAGCACCACATCATTTGAAGATCTTGATCTGCCAATGTCCCCTCTCATAAATCAAAAGGTAGGGTGTCTCCAGAGGCTCCAATAGATTCAATAAATCGCCAGAACACTTCATGATATGACTATCGTTAAACTTAATGCAGTCCGTTTCATCTTTGACCAAGGCGTAATAATGACCAAATGCAATGCCCAAACCACAGTGAACAATGACTGCATGAATATTATAATAGTAGTCTACTAGATTGAAATGTTCGTCTATTTTGAACCTCAGAAAGAGTTTCTTGCTTCCGTCAGAGGTTGAGTCTTATTTGAAGATCATCAGTGTTATTATTAGTTTGACTGGTGCCTCAGCTATACTTGTTTCCTCATAACAGTTGGTTTGGTGCATGTTTGGCAATACAGTCGATCATCACCTGTTAAAAATTCCATTTTTGTTTGAAAGCGGTGGACAATGTTTCATAATGAATTTTACTAGTTCGGACTTCCATTGTCTAATATGATTCGAAATATATGAACGGACAAATGAAATCAGAATGAATAGCTTAAATATCAATTATATAAAGCAATAACACTTGAAATAAAAATAAAATGAAACGAATAAAAAAAAGAAGATAACACAGAGTATTAATAAATAAAAAGAATGAAAAATAAAAACAAACAAAGAATCAAAAACAGAAATTGAAAAATTAAAAAAGTTATTTCCTGACGTTTCAATTGTTATTATTCACAGTCGATCAATGCCCAGCAAAATTTCAGGCTGCATTAATGGGAATTAGATTGGGTTTTATTATGAATAAATCTCTTCTACTCAATAATTCAAGTACATTGTACTAGACTGATTCACAAACCGTACTTGGATAATTCCAGAAACAAAACGATTCAAAATGTTTGCTTTGGAGAAATCCAAGAACTGAGCAACGTTTTGGAGTGGAAGTATGATCCATTAAAGCAGAACGTTGAAGATTAAGCAACCAAGAGTTATAGTGGAACGAATTTCTCAGATAAAAACAGAACGATACATGATCCTGACTTTATATGGAACGCTTTTGAATACTGTCCGAAAGAAGGTGTTTTCAGAAAAGACAGTTCTATATGTTCCAATCAAGCAGAATTAGCAACGATAAAAGAATATGTTTTCGTTCAGATTGTGGTGAATGAAATCCAAACCGCACAAGTGAAATATTTTTCAAAATGGCAAAACTTGCATGGATGTTCAGATTACAGTTTCTGTCTGAGTATATATCACCAGAAATATCGTTATATTGGAAAGATAATGCCATATATTCTTGCAGTTTGTTTATTGCACGGGCAGTTAAATACTTTGATCTTGAATCATATTATGCTTGTGTAATGAAATGAACTACTGAGTGAGCTTTCAGCAATATTTCAAATATTCTCTGGGAAAAAGGTAATACTGCTGTTGGACGAAAATTAGAGATTATATTGGATTCATTATGAATGATTATGACCTTGATAACTTTGCAGATATCGGGATAAATATTTACTGAGATGCAACAGTTTGGAAGTTTTGTTGAACAAGTGTAAACTATCTCAAAGCTTGTATCATTCTGAGGTTTATGATAAAAGGCAATTTTATAATCCGGTTTTTTGAGTTGGGTGAAAGCGTCATTCACTTGAATGAAACTAACTGCATTGATAAGTTTCTGTTATCTAAATTACTCGATGATAGATATTGTGTCAAAGTATGTTTTGCATCTGATAGTTTGATAGTATCTTTGGCTGCGGAACAGAAGTTATTGAATTCATCAAGAGATGGGTTCCAATGTTTGTGTTTTTTGTTGTTTTTTCTTTTGTTAATGTAATCCCACATCGCTTTCTATTTATTGTTAGAGCCCGCTATGAATTTTCCGATTTTTTAGGCTTTTGCATAGTATCGGATTTCACTCTTTATCATATTTTTATGTTCTTTAAAGAGGCTTTGCTTGTAAATGTCACGTAGCAAATTATGATTTTCACTTGCTTGTCTCAGTTTGGGAGTGGACCAATTTAGTTTTTTGATGCTATTGTCGACTATTTTTGTTTTTTCTAGAAAAATTTTGTTAATGTGATGTAGAATTACGTTTATCTGAGTTGAGAAGGCAGTATTGAAATCATACTCTTTCAGAATGAGTCCCCACTCTTTACAATCAAGTGCATTATGGAGTAAAAATGAGCCCATTATGTGAATAGGTCTATATAGTCTACAAAAACGCCACAGTGTTGCGTTTTTGTAGAACTGTTTAGTGAAAAACTCACAATTAAGTGTTTTTTGACTACGTTACAGATTTTCATCGAGTATCGGCCAATTCTATCAAATTTCTTACCTATTTTACCTGATACATCAAATGTGATGCCGACCTGATCTGATGAATTGTTTCTGCGTAGGTCACATTCATGAACCAAATTGGTTTTTTTTGAAAAACTAGTTGTTGCCCGCGGCTTTGCCCGTGTAGAATTTGGTAGTTGTAGTACATATTAGTACTATGTTGATGTATCGCTGCTTTTCCAATGTTTTGACAGAATTAGAATAAACGAACTTAACCGTGCGCAGCGTTATAGAACAGTGCTTTGAAAAAAAAGTTCTACAGCGGCATCTAGCAGTGAGTTACAGAAAAATTCATAGCCTAAAAACCTTCTCAATGAAAAACTACTTACACATGTCAAGTTTCATCACCATCGGTTGAGCGATGTAGAAGTTTATCACTTACCAACCAACTAACCAACCAACCAACAATCATCCATTTTTATACAAGTTTTTATAAGTTTATCACTTATTAACCAACCAACTTACCAACCAATCAACAAACATCCATTTTTATATATTAGATTTGTTAATGAAGTATTCTTTTATGGTAAAATATTCGTTCAAATGAAAAAAGCCGTGAGAGTTAAAAATAATTAATAATATAATAATGTTTATTCAGATCCAAATCACAAAAATAAATAACTAAAGTAATACATACAGTTGAATGAATATTATAGAAATCACAGAAGCATCAGATGTTGATTGTATGTGATGGAAAGGATATCGAAAGGACAAAAATGAATATATGATAAATATTAAAGTAAGATAATGAATTATGTTAAAGAGATTTGCATGTGAGAATTAACTACTTAATATATGAAATTAAAAACACATAAGATAATATAAAATAACCAATATAAGTATAAATATAAAAAGTTGTAAGTTTTAACATAAAATATTATTTAAATATAAAATCATACAAACATGAAACTAAATTGATAATCAAGTATAAAATCACAATCATAAAATACGCGTATCAGTAATAATATATAAAAACATGTTGAAATCGATGTTGTTGAAAATGGATGTGATGTATATTAACAAAACGATAGGGCCCATATATACACATATATACATACATATATGAACACATATATATTACAGAATTGTAAGTAGACCAAATAGAAAAGGTACGTATGGTTTTTTCCCAACTACTCAAATAGGCGTAGAAGTTCAAGTATCTGACTTTGAAGAATGTGCTATTTCAACCCGTGTTTGAAGCGATTGATATTTGAGATAGGTTTTATATTTTCAGGAATTTGTTTATAGAGTTTAGGCGCAAAGTAAGGAAATGATCTTTGGGTAACGACCCTGACCATTAGGGGTGTAGTATTATACTGATCTTTTTGGCGGGTGTGGTACTGATTTGAAGGAAGCGATGCTGATTGTCTATTTGTAGGATATTCAGTACTAGAGCATAAAGAATAAAACTGTCGTATGTTTAACAGACGAGTTTCGATGTATAATCTATCAGAGGGATACCTACCATTTTTAGAGAATATTAATTTAGGAAAACGCCTTTGCATAATTTCAATCTGAAAAATATGACTATTTGATGCTCCTTCCCAAACTACTATTCCATAGCGGATATGACTTTCCACAAGCAGGTAGTATAAAGTTTTGAGATATTTTAGAGGTAGGTCTGATAGTTGTCTGCTTTTATGGAATTTAGATAGAATTTGATGTGTGGTACAGATTCTGTCAGGCAGTCGGAAAGCCCTTCCTGCATCGTTTGCTGATGTGCATGTTGAACAATCAGGTGCTGAAGAAGAAGAATTATGTGGATTTTTGTAATTCGATTACTCTGACGGTAACTCACAAATTGTTCACTCAGTTCACTCGTATTTTTACCCTCCCCGCTTCCACGTGATAGTTCCAAGCACATCTGTCCCCAGGTGTGGTTGCTGTTCAAATGGCTGTGGCTGACTTGAAGTTGGATGGGATGACCTGGTAGTTGAAAGGAATGCATCGGTGATTGTTTGGTTATAGGGTTTTGATTGAAATGTTTGAAGCTACGGTTGTTGAATGTTTGAGCTCTTGTTTGAATGATTTGCCAGCAAATCGATCAACCGGTAGCCGGGCAGTTCGACGAGGGTGCTTTGTTCACTCTCTCAATCGACCAATGGGTAAGAAATCACACGTTAAAAGGTAAGACCCCGTTAGTTCTTCGCCTCGCACAAGTTTCGACATAAGCTTGTCGTTTGTAGGGTTGCCACTGCTGGTTAACGAAAAAAACATATTTTGCTACTTAATTTGTTTTTAATTCTTGTCATAATGTTTTTTCTCAGAATGGACAATGCAAGTTTCCGTTCCAGGAGAGTTAAAAGAATACCAAATAATGAATGTAGGAGAGCGGATACCAATTAGCGGCTTCGAAAAAAAAACATACCATGAAAAACATGAAATGAAAAAAAAAATGTCGATTCAAAAATTATATTATATATATTTTAAAAGAAGGAAATTTGTGGAAATCAGACCATTCATATTAGGGAATTATAGAACTTTTGATAATAACATTCAACGAGGATTTATTGTATTCATCTCATTCGGGTTATCTGTATGTATAAAGATTTATATCAATTCATTCTATGAAAATGAAATAGTCCTTCGAAAAGATTGATTAACTGACACACTACCTTGAAGGTATATGGGTCGATTTACCGGATTCCTTTCAGTTAATGTTTTCATCCTATAATTCCTTCGGCTCGATTCATCTGCACAGAAAAAAATTAACAGCATATTAATAACTGAGATATCAAAGTAAAAAACCTTCTTTCTCTCCATCTTTCAAATCACCAGTCCGTTATCATTGAATAATGAAAGGAATTATCGGTTCATCTGCTTCATTCATTATTTCAAAAGTGAGTTTCTCACCAGACATCAAAAATAAATCATAAAAACACTTAAAATCGCCTATAAAAGCAATACAAGCTTCTAACGATATTCTAATTATCTCTAATTGAAAGTTATATGAATTAAAAAAATAACTAATGAAAACCAGACTCAAACTCATTTTCTTAGGAATCATTCATGAATACTCTCTCCTTCTCTCTCTTCATGAGATATTCATTTATATTTATTATTCTGTCGTGTCGAAGGAAATACTTCGAAAGCAATATCCCACTTGCTCACTTGAAATGAATCACAGGAGAAATATCAGTTAGAAATATTGATTTACAATTTAGTCAAACTTAAAGTTATAACACTATTTTCGACTAATGCTTCACTAAACAGACAGAGTGAGCCAAATTGGACACTTTTGAAGGAAAACTTCTGTCTTCAAACTAGATGGATGAAAACTGATGGCTGTATTTGAGGGTCAAATTTAATGTCAACCTCAGTGATGAAAACCACATATCGATATTTTTCATCGTTTCTGATTAACAGCATGTTTATCGAAAATGTGCATTTTCGAAAAGTTACTGTAACTTTTTTCCCGAGATAAATTTCTTGTTTCTATAAAAGCATTTTCAAAGCACTTTTTCACGTAGAATTCATTGATGTGAAAACTTATTTTTTCAAGTCAGATATAAATAGTTATTGATGAAAAAAAAATATTAGACACTCTGTATATTTCAATGGAGCCTAAAATTACCTTATCAAAAATGTAGCACATCCAATGTTTTGCTAAAGACATCTTTGAAATACAGACCTTTTAGGATTTGTTATGTAGACTTTGAAAAGCACAATTTGCTCAAGTAGACTTTAGCAGGCGACAATAAAAAAAGAAAGAAATTGTTCAGTAGTCGCTATCAAATGCGAAGAGAGCTGTTATTCAAACGCATGGTTTCAATTGAACAGATAACAATTCATACTATGAATAATAAATGAAACTTCAAGAATAATAATAATGATAATGCTCCAATTCATGCTCTGTCATGGT